>JABUQX010063441.1:15000-25000 GCA_015478945.1 Trachelipus rathkii | reverse complement strand
ATATATATATAAAGCTTCATAAATATGTATATAATATATTATATATATTGTTATCATATTAAAAGTTTAAAAAGTACCTTTAAAATACCATTTTCATTTGCTTCTTGGAAGTATAAAATACAATTTTGTAAATCTATATGTATTATATAGTTTAAAATACATAAGTTTAAACAAGAGGCTAAAGCGGCTGACAAATTAACTCATTTTAATAATATATATATATATTATATTATTATATAATTATATATATATATATATATATAATATATATAATAATAATATATATATATTATATATATATATATATATATATATATATATATATAATATATATATTTTTATACTGCATATTTTTGTTTTAAAGCTCTTATTTTATATTTGATATACTGTACAGTTTATTTTTTACCACCGTGTTTATATATATATATATATATATTATATATAATATATATATATATATATATATATATATATATATATATAATATATATATATATATATATAATATATATATATATATATATATTTGTTAGTTTCTCAGCCAAACTCATAACTAAAGTCTATGGTACACCTTAGAAAAGCCAAAATACTAGTCCCTAAAGTTAATTATTTTCTAATTTTCTTCACTATAATTGGTTTACGTGATAATATTTTGTAAATATATATCATTTCTTTTATTATTATTATTTTATTTTTGAAGGGATATGACAAGATAATCGTTTTAGATGCCAACAATGAGACTGAGGATAAGAAATCAAAAAAATGCTTTTAAAAATATAGTAATGAGTTTGATCTTTATTATTTTTTTTTTTTGTTATTGTAAAAAAAAAAAACTAAACATATTTTTCGTTTAGTTATTTTATGGTGTACATAGATGTTAAAGAAGCAGGTACTTAATAAGTTATTATAAGTTTTTCTTAATAAACTTTTCTTTATGTTTTTCGTAATCTTTTTTATTCTTTTTCTATAAGTAATTAAGGTCATAGTATTTACGGTCTTTAATATTGGGTTAAAATGAATATTTTTAGAATTTGCTTTAAATAGAAATTCATATGAATTAGTTATTTAATTTTTTTTTTATCTTAAGCTCTGATTTAGATTCATTATATCATAGATTTATTAAAATAGGACAAAATTACCTTCTTACCTATTACAAGCTTTAAAAATTAGTTCTGATAGTGTTATCAAATAGTGTTACGGATAAGAATAAGCCTTTTTTAAATCGTTGAAACATTATTGCCTTTATAATCAAATACAAAACGATTGTTTAATTCTCAATTCTTCTGGGAATAGTTGAAAGCCCACCATCAGTCCCTTTAAATACCTGTACGTAGGTTGTCCTCCCATTTCTCAAGTCACAGCCCCATGGACTATCCGATTCCTCTTCCAGCATGGGTTTTCAGCTCACCTCACACTTTCTTCCCGTACAGGAGAAAAACCGGTCATTTAGCTCACCTCTGACCGGGCAGCCAATTGTAGGGAACCCGAGCCTTGGCTAACCACTGAGGAGGCTGTTCTGTACTTTGGTGTAAAATCTCGGGATCTACGTGAAGAAATAAGGTGCCGTGCGGTACACGGAGGGTAAACCGACGTAGAGTTCCGGGGGGGGGGGGTAGGATCTTCACGAGGTCACATCCACAGCCTACCCTACGGGGTGGGGTCCGGGAGGTTGTGTGGGTCTCTGGCATGAAACCTGTTGTGGAGAAGAGAACGATTGCCCTTCCTTATAAAATTTATGCCTTTCCAGTCCATCCTATTTTTTGTTTTCATGTTTCATTTGTTTTATTCTTGCTTTATTCTCCTACACCTGAAGGATCTTTACATAACCTCAGCTACTTGTCGTCTGGTATGCCCCTAACACCCCAGGTGCCCAATCGGTTAGGTTAATCCCGCAAAGGTGCCCCTCCCTTATTGTCGTTCTCACTTTATTCCATATGCTGCTCCCCTTCCGGGAATGCCAGCTGATACATCATTCCCGATATATTACTTATTGAGATCCACTACCTTCAAAGCTCTTACTGAGCAAAGAACCATTATTCTTTGCGATGCACTTAAAAAAACTTTAAAGAGTTGAAAACCCCCGCCCCAGTCACATAATTGAGAAATGGGTCCCTTCTCGTTCAAGCTACTACCCGGAATCAAAGTTCTATTTTGTCATCCTTAACGTTTCTCAGAAACATCCCTCTTATTTCTACTCCTGATGAAATAATAAACACATCTAAAGGCACTAAATTTATTCTTTTTAACAGAAAGACGAAAATACTGCTGTCATTTTAAGATGTCTTCAGCAGAAAAGATTTTCCGTTACAAACATTTATAGATTTCCCTCGTCGGGACTCTTCTGACACCCCAAATCTTGTTTACTGCTGACCTTTATTTAGTACTCCTTATCCATCTACAAAGGTGAAAAAGGGTTTACAAGTTAGTGTTCGCACGCTTATCCCCCGACCCAGACGTTGCTTTAAATGTCAACGGTTTGGTCATCCCCGATAATACTATAGGGGACCGCATGACATATGCCCAGTCTGCAGAGAATTATTTCAACATTCCCTGTGAAAATACACCACACTGCAAAAAATGTGGACCCCACAGTGTTTCTTCCTTAAAATGCCCGTCTTACCTGTTTGAACAGGAGGTTTTGGAGTTGTGTAGTGTACCATACAAAAATTGAGCAGGAGAAATCCTCAATTAAAAATACCCTTCAAGACAAAGGCAATTTTACGCTGCCCATATGCCTCCGCGTGTTAATCAACCGACACAACACCATCTCAGTAGAACTCATCTCCCAAATCTCAACAAAACTCAGGCAGTTACTGTAACATACCTACCTGTATTGCCCACACTACCGACTTCACAAATAGTACAAAAGCGGCCCTTGATCCAATTTCCGTCCAAAATGCCATCAACAACTCTACCCCGAGTACTAGTTTTCAACAAACCAACAATGGAATTAAGTTAGTTCATTTAACATAAAGCTTGGAAAACATTTCCTACCAAGACACACTGCCCCATACCTACCAAATAGGTTCGCCAAACTCACGTAAGAGGACTGTGCCTCTATTCCCTAATCCGCCTCTCACTGTTACTCAAATTTTTGAAAAAGATGTCCCTAAACACAAAAAGAGTAATCACCAAGCTAAAGATTATTCGATAAAATGCAAAGCATCCGAATTTCTAAACCAAAACACACTGACCCTAGATGCAATAAATGCAACTCAGAAGAGACCTCGTCATAAGTCTATTCCTGAGACAAAAGCAATCGACTTCAGTAGATTGTACCTAAACAATCACAGCTATTGAACAACTTACCAATCAACCATTTGATAGTTTGAAAGATTATCCCAGCTCTTCTGAATCCTCCTATAACTCTTCTTCCGAATTTTCTATTTCAAAACCCCCTAAAGGATTCTATATCTTAGCGGATGAAATGGATAATAGCTCCCAATGAGAGCATGATGTGATGACCCATTCTCTTTCTAATGCTTCCTGGGCTTCCGAGAGTGGTGAATGGAAAACAGTTCAAAGTAAACACCGCAAACGTTCCAAGTGTTCTGGATCTATTGGAGGCATGAAAGGGGATCCAGAAATCCCAATATCGCAACTTCAACATCTTTTCAAAAAGATGGCACTTTTCTGGTGATACCTTACTTCCCCATTACCATGGAAACAACCCCATATCCCCCACACATTTCTGAATCTGCTTGCTTGGCATATACAGATATCGCTCCCATTCCTAAACATGAGCATTTTGGTTGCTCTTCCAACTACCAAAAATATTCACACAATAAGATGGACTTGGGTGAATTCAGTTTATCTCGCATTCATGGCGAAGCCCCTTCACCAAATACCACTGAAAACTCCTTCCCAAAAGCGGTTGTACAACCCAAATCTCTGTTGTATGACTATTACTTACCACCAGGATTTGCTACCTTTCCTCGTCGAGAATTACGCCTCAGCCTTTCCTCCCAATCTGAATCCACTTCCAATATTACCCCTAGCCACAAAGAGACAATTGCCCCAAAAAGACCGTCCTCATAATATTTATAACAACATAGCATGGCCACCTTCTTTCAATGAAATTGTCGTGGCTACTACTATAATTTTGAAGAACTTGTTCAACTAACAAACATATGTACACCAAAGTGCATACGTTTGCATGAACTTTGTGACTATGTCATCGCGACTTCTTTCAACTGTCGGAATATAAATCACCGCTAACCTCTATAGAAAGAAGTGACTGATAGGGGAGGTGCAGGTATACTCATTCATAAATCTGTCCCCTATTCTCCAATCCCTCTTCAAACTAGACTTCATGCAGTGGCAGCACGAATTCATTTGTCCACCGACCTTACTGTCTGCTAGATCTACTTAGCTCCGAGTAGTAAGTTTACTTAGGTCGACTTTGCTGATCTTTTTAAGCAGTTCCCTACTCCGGTTGTTATACTAGGAGACTTTAACCTCCGCCACTCCTTATGGGGCGACTTTTATCACCTGGGATGCCTTAATACAGGACTCCCCACCTATGAACGTTTAGATACGCACACTTCTTCCTGTATTGATATTTCCTTTTGCTCCCATTCTCTTATAGACTGCTTTACCTGGTCTCGCTTTGATTATTTATACAGCAGTGATAATTACCCAATAGCTTTAAATGACCTTGTAAAGCTCTATGTTAAAATCCAACTCCAGCTAACGTTATGACCGAACGGAGTGGGCTCCTTTTTATCAGGCCACAGCTATCCAACTCTCTCCCTTCAATAAGCGGTTTCCGACTGTTAATGATGCCTTTCACTTCTTCCAGCAAGTTGTCATCACAGCAGCGGAAGCTTGCATTCTGCAATCTTCCATAGGTAGGCAGTCGGCAACCCCTTGATGGTCCCAAGAGTGCGCACAAGCCAACCGAGAGAAGAAGAAACTCTACAGGCAATACAAAAAGACCCGTACGACCCCAAACATGATCATTTTTAAAGCAGCTGCGGCAAGATCTCGGCGAAGTAATCGACAAACACGGAAACAATATTTTCGAACTTACATTTCGACTGTTAACTCCACAACTCCCCTTCCTTTAGTGTAGAAAGTTGCACAGAAAATATCTCGTCGCTCCAACAACTCTTCACCAACAGTCCTCCGTTATGGGCCTGATATAACTGACACGATCTCTGCTCCTGCTGCAGATGCATTAGTTTAATGTTTTGCTAGCCACTCGCGTTCTTTCCGCTATCCTGAAGCCTTTCAAAAATTGAGAACTAACACTGCACTGCCAGGCTTTTCAACAGCGAAAGGTGAAGATCATACCTACAATCATCTTTTTACACTTGCAGAGCATCAAACTACTGTGCGAATGGAGCAAAGACGGTGCTCTTCTCCTGACATGATTTCGTTATATATCCATGCTCCGTCATTATACATCCCCTCAGCATCAGACATATTTTGCTGGAATCTGAAAATAACAGAATTCTGAGAATCGAATCCTTCTTTTCCATCTATTTGGACTACAGCTAGCTTTATTCCTATCCCCAACCTGGAAAAAGATCCGAAGTTGGCGGAAACCAAAGACCAATTTTGCTGACCTGCCATAACCTGTAATTAATGGAGAAAAATGGTTTTCAGCGTCGCTTTTCTCCCTGTTCTGGAGAGTCGGTCAGGGCTTTTTCAAACTTCCGGTTTGGCTTTCGCAAAAATGTTCGACCGCGAACCCCTTGTTAAAACTAGACCAGTATCCCGGGAAGCCTTCTCAACTGATGGGATGGTTCTTGATGAATTTTTTTCCTTGAAAAAGCTTACGACACAACGGAGAACCTGGGATTCTCCTTAAACTCATTCGCTCGGTTTCCGTGGAACAAACTCCCTCTTTTCATTAAAATGCCTATTTGTCAAAACAGATCATCCAGGTTCGGTGGCTCTTCTATTCGTCAAGGCCACTTTACTCTGGAATTGGGAAGGCGTTCCGCAGGGTAGTGTTCTAAGTGTTTTACTATCTTGCTCTCGGATTTAATGACATCGTTTCTATCCACGACGGTCAATTCCCTATCATACTTAACCTAGATTAGATGATCTTTGCGTGATTTATTAATAAGCAAGCGCTCGACTAGAGCATAGCCTATTTCTATAAATTCGAACGGCAAAACTTCAACTTAAAGCTTAAATTGATAATATTTCACATGGTGAATAATACTCCCAATGGCTTTCCATTATTTCTCCACCAAACAACTCAAGACAGTGCTATGGTTAGAATAAAAAGGGATCGAAGACTTGCCACCTTCTTTTACCAGCGACACTAACCTATATTATGGTTCGATCAAACAAATCATGTACTTCACAGGAAGATCAATTTACTATGGAACTCATAACTCTAAGGTAATGAAAACCACTTAAAACATAATTAGCACGCATATTAAAAAACACCTAAAAACAACTTGTCATCGCAAAAGCGCATTGAACACTGAATTACGATCATACTCGCTCAATAAAAATATTGGGGTGGTGAATTCGCAAATAATACATTCCCAAATATTTACTGTCATTTACATAGCACACCTAATCCGATATCGAAACATGTAGATAATGGCTGTGCAAAAAGAATAATGAATAACAGGCCTCCACAACACTACTAACCTGTTAGATCACCCATTCAAAACGAAGCGATCCGTATCTCCAAACTAGGAGCTATCGATTAGTCCCCCCCGGTGACACTTGAAGATGAATCCAAAATATAGAATGCCCACTCTCTCTACGAAATGAAGAAAAAGTACATTCATAAAGTGTAAACAAAAGTTAAATCATTACGAATTTTCAAACCTAACACAAAAACCAGTCTGCTAACTGACACCGAATATCTGACAGGTACCCTCAGAATCCTAATTAGCTGGCCAATTTAAAAGCAAACACAAATACATAAAACATACAACTATAAATTCACTTAACATCCCTATTGACCAAAAAAAGGATAGCATGCAAAATTTCTCTTATAGTACAGAAAGGGTACATACCTTGGCTTAATTCCCCGCTACTACATCCATTTTGAACGCATGCTAATCATGACCACTCTCCTACCAAAAATCATAGCCACCTCAGCACATTGTATAAAAAACATACTATTCCATGATCTCATAATCCGATAAGTTACACGATAAATTATACTCACAAGTGTTTACTGACACGGCTCTTAAAACATGGAGACAGTGTGAGTGTGCAATCCTGCTGTCTATTTCACATGACCGACAAACTCTCCCCTTTATGCTTCATTGAAGAGCACAGAATTAATGGCTATAAAAATGATTGACCCTTTCTACGATTGCTAATCCTTAACCAAGAATCACTCTATATGAATCCAAACTTATTCAGAATTCGATCTATAGCTGCGCTTAAAACCATTTATTCTAAAAAACGCAAATAAGGTAAAAATTCAGTTAGAATACATAACAATTTCTTATCGGACTGCCTCCACTCCCGATAAAGAAACAAAAATATTTTAATATGTATATATACCCCTCTCATGCAGGGGTATTCTGCAACGAAATCGCTGAAAAGAGGCCAAAATGCCGCCATTCCTTCTTCTGGAGTTGTCCAAAATGTTACCTTCCCGGATGCATTCGACAGGCCGCCTCCCATCTAAAATCAACCGATTACTATCACTGTCTTCTCCGTAACAAGGCTTTGATCCTAGGTTGGTAAGAGTGAACATGGACAGAGTGAAACTACAAGATAAGTTCATAAGCCTGGGAGCATTGGTGAGGTCTTCCTCCCACAGACGAAAGGGGACTTTACACGATGGTATAACTATTTCACGCACTCCGATGGCCAACAACCAAATACACTCAACAGTCCATCTAATATGTCATAGGAGAATATCCATCCTCCCATTTGACCAAAGATATTTGCCCGATCAGCCAGCAGCCTACGTGAATCTGCATTCACCCATATCTTCATTGCCATTCCATCCGGACCCTATTCGTCTCAGACCATAGCTAATTAAAATAAACCCTGAACACCAATATACTACGGTCCCATAACACTCTTGCTAAAAGACTATCCAATATCTATCTAAATCTTAACCACACTTTTAGCAGAACGATACTATATATATCTTGCCATCTTCAAGACGTTGAATTTTCTTAAATACATAACATTAAGCTTTATGTTATGTCAAATATAATATTAACTATTAATAAATGTAAGGATAAATTTTATTTAGTTTTTATTTATATTTGAACTGAGACTGAATAAATTCATAATTAGACAAGACAAAGCTTCACGTTTAGGAAAATATATATATGAAAGAGGCCCTCACATGGTGCTGATTTTCAGCCACGAAGTATAAGATCGCTTCTAATTTGAAGGAACTATAGACACTGTTACACTGACTCAAATATTTATATTAATATATATATATATATTATAATAATAAAATAATATATATAATTATATAAAAATAAAAAATATATATAATATATATATAATATAATAATATATAATATATAAATATAATAATATTATATATAAAATAATATATTAATATATAATATAATTATATAATAAAAATATAGATATAATATAATATATATTCTTCAGAATGATAATCCAAAGATTGAATAAAATAGTAAAAAAATAAGGAGAAAGTAATATGAGTGAATCTTTTTCAAAAAAGGAAAAAGCAAAGAAATAGAAGAACTTGAATCATAAGTCGAAAAGAAAGGCCCAGCCTTAAACCTTTGGTGAGCGCGAAGAAATAGCACTAGAAAATCCACCCTAAAGTTTCAATGGGAACAGACGAATGGACCCTCAACTATGGATAGATCGACAATTAAGGGGTTCACCCCCTGGCACTAGAGTAGAAGAACAACCACAACCTACCCCCTCCACAATCCCCCCCAAATATTTGTTATACACACTTTCTTCTCGCCTATACCAAACTCGAACAAATTTCTCTCCTTACAAACATTATGCGATTTACAATGACTCAATCACCACTTTTTTCTTCGGCTCTACCCAGCCGGTCGGTTCCAAACACACACCAGCCACTATACATCCGCTTAACCAATCACAACCATTCATCCTTTACGATACTATCGGTACATCCCTACAACATACTTTCATTTATTCTCTCATTTACACCCATTATTCTATCACACCACACAACTCTTAAATACGTCGTTCATTCCTTCATTTTATCAATTCATTCTCACAACACCTAGCACACCCCTAAAGATGTACATAACTAATAATAATAAAGTAAATAGATAATTATAAAATTAAATAATAATAATTAAAACATAAATAAAATAATATAATATATATATATAATAATAATAAATATATAAATATAATAATAATATAATATATGATAATATAAATATATATATAAATATAAAATAAAATAAAAATATAATAAGTAATATATAATATAAAATAAAATAATAATAATATATATCAATAAAAAATAAAATAATAATATAAAATATAATAAATATAAATACAGATATATTAATAAAATAATAAAATAAATAATATGAAATAAAACAATACAACTCATATATAATCATAAACTATATATATATGAATACCAATACTACAGCACCTAAATACTCACAAAATAAAAAAGAATATACCAAACAAAAATAAAACCAGCACCCATATACCTACTAAATAAAAACCAACCACCTAAAAAAATAAACTCACCTTTTTCTTTTAATATAACAGTCTTGATACACGGACCCACCACGGTCACAAAATGTAAGCGGCCACACATGAGCTGAAAAATCAAGCACCATGGGAGAGGCCCCTGTCAAATTATATGTTCATGTCAAGAAAAAGATATAGAGGAATGAAATATGAAATAATTCAGTCAGTACAACATAAATAAAAAAAAAAAAAAAATAAAAAAATATTAAATCTATATAAACTTTTAATTAAGAAATTACATAACAAAAATCAAATGCTATAATAGAAATAATTCACCTTACAAGTTGAGATACGAAGAATTAATAGATACGTTTACTGT
>JABUQX010063441.1:0-10000 GCA_015478945.1 Trachelipus rathkii | reverse complement strand
TACTCAGAGGAGCATATGAGCGATTTCACAAGCGGTATTTGACTTTAAACGTCGATACCAAGGATCATATAACGAAACATGATTGGTGACTATATTTGGGGGTTGATTCGTGAAAGAAACTTACAGTATAAGCGTAAATCCAGAAAAACTTCACTTCTAAATATTTTGAAGCTTCTGCTTGAATAAACTAAGAATAAATAAATGCTACTTTTGCGTTTTAGGTCGTTTTTTTCTACTGTGTGTAACCGAGAATGATTATATTCACCAAATTTTTTTTATGCTGGAATTGGTTAATTTGTGAAATATTATCCTGGTCACAAAATCAAAGTTTGGAGGAAATATTAGCCATTTTTATACCTTATAGGTATAAGAAAATAGGAAATTACAGTTGTTGCCCAAAGACAAAAAATGTATTACATAGTGTTATGAATAAACAAATACTTCTGATCACATCCATCTCGGAGTCATTTAAAGAAAATTGATCCCTGTAAACGAAAATTTTTAATAATGGCTAATGACATTCACCTGGTGATCTGAAAGAAATGTTTTCTGGAGCAACACGACCTAAAAACATCAAACGCAACTGTTAAAATTCTTTTTTCTCCTCTGGGCTGATGCCGTGTTTTTTTTTTTAAATTTCACTGAGAGAGAACTAGAAATCTGTTCGAGATCATTTACATTTATTTTAAATTTGACCTGTTCATCATCAAGACCAATATTATATTTTTTTTTGTTCACCTTTGGACCACCATGTCTGAAATCTTTTTAAAATGTAAGGCTGAGGGCCAGTAGTTGAACCCATTTTGTGATCAAAAACTGCCTTCAGTATTACTTATGGAATGTGGTGGCGACATGCTAAGTATAAAAGATCTTTTTCAAATAATTGTTCTATTAAAACACAGATTACTCTTAAAAGACCAGTATTAACAGCAGTAGTGTCAAAACACATTACTTCTATTTTTACTGCCCCCCATTTTTCCACTTCAGAAGAACCTGCTTTTGCCAGAGTAAATCCCGTATTATTTTTAATGTGAGAAACTCATATCAACTTCTTTTCATTACCACAACTTATCAAAACTTCCAACCTCCCTACGTTTTCTTTATATAGTATATCTGGGAGCAATTTCTCATCCCAATGTAAGTGAATTTTCAAACCTATTTTTAATAATCTGTACTCTTTCCTCTCAAAATTTCTGTCTGCGGACTCGTACGTAGACCTACTGATTGCTAACTTCTGTGGATCTTGCTCTAATGCTTCGGCAGTAGCTGAAACAATTCTAACCGCTTCTCTATCCGAAATATTACACCTAGCTAACAATACTGACAACTTCTCTGTAATAATTTCTTTACTTCCTCGGAAGAACTTTCTTTTCTTCGGTTGTGATGTTTCGATAATCCTTCTATTCTATGTCCCGATTTCTATGTGATTCCTCCTCTTCTAAATCACTGTTCTTAAAAATTCCATTTCCGCATCTTCGTCATCTAGAAAACGACGGAAAGAAACAAATAGAAACATAAAAGAAAAGCAGTATCTTGAGAACAATAAATATATTTATCTACGTACCAAGGTGCTAGGCAGGTACAACAAAATAGATCCACATAGATACTAACTACTATATTTGAACTACAATCTAGGATTGCATATAGGTTTCAGTTTTGATTTTTTTAGTCTGACCGTCTCAGCTGCTTTTCCCAGTGATTTTCGTTCTTCTGCTCGTAGGAATTTTATATCAACTCCTCCCATGCAGCCAGTATTTCCCTTTTGTCTCTGAAGGAGCAAAAACTATGTCTTCTTAATCTGCATTATTTAGTGCGTCTTGGTGTGCAATATCAAACAGGTCATCAAGGCTTGACTTAAAAGCTTCCATCTTCTTACTTGGAGTTTGACTTAAGCTTTTGGTTGCATTATTTTTGCAGTTTTCTCCACTCCTCGTGAAGTTTTACAAGCTTCGCAAAACGGTCTTTCAAATGTTTGGTACGTATCTTAGCTTTCTCCCAAAATAGTACAACTTTCTGAATTGTGAGCTTTGCAGTATCTCTGGTTTCTAGTTTAACTTGACGTTTATTGAAAAGTAAACATCGTAAAACTTGACCATTAGATGGCAACTTACTGCCAGTAATTTGATAATTTGATGGGACATATATCCAATCATAAAAATCTTAGATTTTCTACTTCGAATTTACCCCACTTTTAGCTGTAGAGGATGGAGTCGAAGGTTCTGAATCCATTATTACAAACAACTCTGGAAAACAAGAAATATAATATTTAAAGAAATATACATTTAAAAACTTAAATTGAAATTTTACTTTGATGCGTTTGATTGCAAAGAGTTTAAAGAAATACAAAAGCATGGTTAAAAAGTAACTTTTATAAAGAATTTTTACATTTCTTAAAAAAGTCAATATTCCAGGTCCGTTCCTCGAAAAGTCCTATACGTTTGACAAACAAGTTGTGGGAGTAAAAATCAAACCCAGGAGCATTCTCTACACAACTAAAAAAAAGCACGTTTCTTTGATAAGCCGTTCTAATTTTATAATGAGAAATCCTCGCCTTTTTTTTAAAAAAATAAAAATAGCTGTTTTTTAATACTTTTGGGCTGAAGAGGCATGTCTTAACGTTATATGATCGAGCAGAAATTTTAACATTCTCATTTTTACACCAATTGACATCTTTATAAGAGTTCCTGTCAAAGAAACATGGGTATTGATTTCTTGCAACCACAATTTTATAATATATATATATATATATATATATATATATATATATATATATATATATATATATATATATATATATATATATATATTATATTATATATATATATATATATTATTTATTATTATTATTATTATATATATATTATACATATATATATATATATATATATATATATATATGTATATATATATTATATATATATATATATAAAAAGAAAGAAAGAAGAGTATATATATATATATATATATATATATATAAAGTATATATGTTATATATATATATATATACATATATAGTTAGTAAGTATATATATATATATATAGATATATATATATATATGTATAAGTATATATATATATATATATATATATATGTGTAGCAGCAAAGATATATATATATATATATATATATATATATATATATATATATATATATATATATATATATATATATATATATATATATATATATATATATATATATATATATATATATATATATATATATAAGGTTATATGTTTCAAATCCTGGAGTGATGATCTGTTTGTGGAGCGAAGGTCTGGAAAATTGTTTCTCCCATTGTCTAAGCAAAGGATATACTATCACGTTACAGAGTTATTGTCAATCAAGTCTGAGATTGAATACTGTCTCGTCTAATTAATAATAATAAATAATTGGATAATAAGCATATATTTTCTCACGTCAAAATGCCTCTTCACTAATCTTGTCTTGTTTCCACTACCATATCTTGATTATAGGTTATCTTCTTTATTCTTAAATATATTCTTCTAACTCTCTTCTCTATCTAAATTTATCTCTCTCATATCAATATAGTTTCTCTATCTATTATTAAATCTTTAATAAATCAATCTTCGATTAATAATTCTAACTTATTAAACTATGCAACTGAAAATAGAAATATCTCATGCAGCAGACGTACATTTTTCCATCTATTCAACCCTTTAACAATTAATTGACTAAACTATATTTGAGGTATTAAAGGTCAAAAAGCTGTCACTGTCTAGACTACATGAGAGAAGAGGTCTGAGACATTAACTCTCTTCTCTCTCTCTCTCTCTCTCTCTCTCTCTCTCTCTCTCTCTTCCTACATATATATATATATATATATAGTTATATATATATATATATATATATATATATATATATATATTTATATATATACAGATAGTTAAAGATATATATATATTATATATATATATATATATATATATATATATATATATATATATATATAGAAATCATGCAGTAAACACCTATATATCAGTAAATATCGTAAGGCCAGAAATCTATATATTTATATATATATATATATATAATATTTAGGATTCCTAAAGAAAACCTAGAATGTGTCTTCGGTTTTGCCAAACAAATTGGTCTGGAATACAACGGGTTGTTCCTTAATGTAACTGAAAAGAGCCAGACTGGGTCTCTGCTATGGCTTAAACTGCGTGGCATTGCAACACAAAAGATTTGTTGTCACTCTCTCTCTCTCTCTCTCTCTCTCTCTCTCTCTCTCTCCTCTCTCTCTCTCTCTCTCTCTCTCTCTCTTCTCTCTCCTCTCTCTCTCTCTCTCTCTCTCTCTCTCTCTCTCTCTCTCTCTCTCTCTCTCTCTCCTCTCTCTCTCTTGGCTCTCTCTCTCTCTCTCTCTCTCTTCTCTCTCTCTCTCTCTCTCTCTCTCTCTCTTCTCTCTCTCTCTCTCTCTCTCTCTCTCTCTCTCTCTCTCTCTCATTTAATTCTTAATTTATTTTTTAAGAATCTTTAATTATACTATTTGGTGCTATTATTATTATTATTATTATTCATACATTATTATTATATTATTATTATTATTGTGGATATTATCATTGAAATTATCATTATGATTTATTGCTTTCTATCTTATTATTTATTAATATTAAAATTAATATTGAATCTCTTAGTTTAAACCTTTAAATTATAGAAAACAATGATAGTGATTTGATTTTAGATACATTTATTTTTTTTCGCTCTGGTTTTCTGTGTAAATAGAAAATATTAATAGTGAATTTTTCAAACTTTTATTCTGTCCATTTCTGAATGTAAGATACTTTAACATCCTGAACTGACCAGTAGTGTTAAATCACAGATGATGTTGTTTACTTTTTTATACTTGATTATTTAATTACTAAACGCACCTGAAAAAAAATGGGATTTTTTTTTTTTAATTAAAGCTTTTTTAGTCGCAATAGTTATAGATTGGATTAATTTAATTATTAGAAGAAATAGAGATTTAATTACTAATATAAATGATATATTTTTGTTTAAAATAAATAATTAATTGAAGTTTATTTCAGTACTTAAGATTTGTAGTAGATGAGCACCAAAACATTTTTGGGAGTATATTTTGTTGTGAAATTTTTTGTTGCTTTTTTGGCTTTTAAAAATAGTTTTAAAATTAATTTATCCGAAAAAAATTTTGATTTTTTTTCTTATGCTAAAAACTCAGCTTTATTAATTTTTATTACAGTAATCTTCAAAACCAGTGGAACTTCTACTAAATCAAAATTATATCGTAACAGCTGGATGCATAGTATCGGCACTCTTATTGACTGTTACTATCGTAATGCTTTTAATTCGCTGTGGATTTTGGTCAACAAAGCTCCTCACAAATGTTATCGAATGCTTGGCTCTAATGATAGCTAACGTCATCTTCATCTCTTGCTCGGTGATTAAGACATCAAGTGGTGATCAAATGGCTTTGCTCATAGTCATATCTTGTAGCATGGTATTGGCACTGAGTATGTCGATATGCCACCAGGTCGAAATACTTCATAAATACAATGAGTATTTTAACGAAACTCGGAGACTTTCTTTGGGATTCGATCCTTCAATTCTTTCGGCATTCACATGTACTTGTAAGTACCATCGATTTTTTTTTTAATTTTCTTTATATGAGCTTATTCTTTCATTTTAATTTATTTTGCTGATAATTGGCTACTTATATGTTATATCTATAATTTTTAACAAGTTTTTGCACAATTATCTTTTACATCTTGCAATTTCATAGCATTACATCTAAATTTAACATTCTTTGCAGTGATTTCAGTTATGCTTGGAGCTATTTTATGGACGATAAGTCGGGTAAAGTCTATCATTCCTTCCAACGCTTGGTTACCAGAGAACGACAAAGCATCTGTTCTGAGTCTCATTGTTTTTTGTTACATATCTTTGCTGCTCTTCTTATTTTGCGTTATGTCTTCCATTTCTTATTTAAAGCTGAAAAGTGTTTCATTAACCCACTAAGAAGTAAACCGATCTTTCGTAGGCGTTGTAATACGATATATAGCAGTTAGCAGCATAGATATTTATATATATATAAATAAATTTTCAAATATTCTAATTTTTGGTCAGGTTGAATTTATATTTATAAAAAGAGAAATAGCAGTTTTTTTATGAGTTATATATATATATATATATATATATATATATATATATATATATATATATATATATATATATATATATATATATATATATGAACGTTATAATTTAGAGAAGTTAATTCATGTCACAAATTTAAAATCTGCAAAGATATTCATTAAAGGTATTCTTTTGACAATTACTAATTTTATACACATTAATTATACCCCTCCCACTTTATAGTTCGTAGTTTTGCTTTTTATATCATCCAGCTAACATTTCCTTGTATCACTTCTTTTTATTTCTATGTTCTACTGTTTAAAATTTAAGGCCATTCTTTCTAGTCTAATCTTTGTAGATATCTACATAATATATTAAATATATTACTTTTCCTGAACCTTTTCTCTCTTGAAATTTCTAATATTTTTCTCTCTCAATTTCACTGTTCATAAGCACATTTTTCCCCTAACATCTCATAAAATACCCCTTTCATCCTTCCACTCTAAAATTTATAAAGTCTTTACCTTCTTTAACAGTTTCCATTTATAGGCCTTAATGTAAGATAAATTATTACAAAGATGGTGATAAGCAGTAATAGCTAAAGTTCTGATTTTAAATTATACGCAGTTAGGTTCAAACGATCTAATGCATTTTATAAAGGAATAATAATAATAATAATATAATAATAATAATAATAATAATAATAATAATAATAATAATAATATAATAATAATAATAATAATAATAATACATTACCTCATACACAGGATGTGGTGGTAATGTAGATTCAAAATAAAAAAATAAAAAGATTAAAAAATAATAAAAATAAAAATTAATAATAATAATAATAATAATAATAATAATAATAATAATAATAATAATAATAATAATAATAATAATAATAATAATAATGAATAATAGATAATAATAATAATAAATTAGTAATATTATTGATAATTGAAATAACAGTAGCCATGATTTTTAGTTATGAAATGATAAAACTATAGATAGATATACATATATAGATATATATATATATATATATATATATATATATATATATATTATATAGATATTTATATATCAAGTATTTATATATAGATTTATATATACTTACATTTATATGTATATATATATATATATATATATATATATTTGAATGCAGGAGTGGGAAGAGAGGAGATGGGGAGAATTATAGGTCCATTTGGGGTAGGGGAAAGGAATGATAATGGAGAGAGTCTGTTAGAGTTGTGTGTTGATAGAAGAATGATAATTGGGAATACTTGGTTCAAGAAAAGTGAAAATCATAAGTATATATGGAAGAGTGAGATAACGGGGGGAGGGCGATATTGGATTATGTGTGTATAAATAGTAAGGATAGAGGTACTAGATGTAAACGTATTCAGAGGGGCAGGTAGGGGGGTTATCTGATCACTATTTTGTGGTTGCTAGGTTAAGGGTGGGGGAGAGGTAACGGCTAGAGAAAGAGAAAAAGAGGAGAATAGAAGTCATAAAGGAGGAAAATTAGATGAGATAATGTGTAAGAGGGAGTTTAGGAGGAGTATAGGTGGAGGGACGTGAGTGGGACGGAAATTAGGGAAGTGAAGAGGAGGAAGAGATTTAAGAGACAATTTGTGAAGAGGCCAGAAGGATATGTGAGTAAAAAGGTGGGAGCAAGTAGAAGGGATGGGAAGTGAATGGTGGAGGAGAGGTGAAAGAGTTGAGAAAGAGTGAGGGTCCATGTAAATGGTTGGGGAATAGGAAAAGGGAAAGTTGGGAGGAATATATAGAAAGATTAGAGTGGAAGCAAAGAGCAGAGGCTAAAGAGAATGTGTAACATGAAATATGAGAAAGACAGAGAGTACTTTGGAAAACAGGAGCAAGTTATTCTGGAAAGAAGTAAATAAAAGGAAGAAGATGGAGGGGTTAGGAGAGGAGGGGGAGGAAGGGGAATGGATAGGGTGAGGAATAGGTGGGGAGAATATTTTAGAGGATTATTGAATGAAATTGGGTGGAGGAGATGAGAGGTGATTTGGCATGAAGAGGTGGATAGGGGGAAGTGGGGAGGAAGGGGATATGGTAATGGCTAAACAAAGAACGATTAGGCGCCACCAAAGGAAAAGGAAAGTCCACAGGTCTAGATGGTGGGAGTATGGAAATATGTAGATTAGAGGCAGAGAGGGGTAAAGGAATGGCTTTATAGGTTATATAATTTATGTTGGAGGAAGGGAGAATTCCACAGGATTGGGAGGAGGGTTGTTTGAAAGGGAAAGGGAATAGGATGGAGTGTGGTAATTATAGAGGCATTTGTCTTTTGAGTAGTGGGGAAAGTGTATGGGAGAATACTAATTTAGAGGGAGAGACCTAACGGAAGAGAGTATGGGGGAAGAACAAGGAGAATTTAGGGAGGGAGTGGACCAAGTGTTCATACTAAAGATGCTTGTGAGAAAAGTATAGAGAGGAAGGGAAAATGTATGAGTGTTTTTTAGATCTGGAGAAAGCAAGATGAGAGAAGAGGTATAAATTTAAGGAGGGTGCTGGTGGAAGAATTTGGAATAGTAAATGTAAGGGTTGTATAGGGGCCTTTATAGGAATAGTAGAATGTGTGTGAGAGCATTAGGAGGGGAGAGTGAGATGTTTGAGTAGAGAGAGAGGGTTGAGGCAGGATGATGTGTAGTGTCACCGTGGCTTTTCAATCTATTTATGGAGAGTGTCTGTAAGATAATTGATATAGATAAGAAAGTGGAATTGATGGATAAAGATAGAATGTAGAAGGGAATACGAGCTTGTTTGCGGATGATACTGCCTTAGTGGCGAAGAATTCAGAAGGTCTGTAGTATTAAAGGGAGTTTGAGAGAGTGTGTGTACAAAAGGTCTAAGATAAATCCAGGTAAGAGTAAAGTGTTAGTGTTTATGGAGGAGGAAACAGATGAGGGGATGGGAGTAGGAGGTGTAGTTTTAGAAGAAGTAAAGGTTTTTAGATATTTAGGATGGATTTGGGTAAGGAAGGAGGGATGAAGGAAGAGATAGATCACAGAGTAGGTGAGGGAACGAGAGCATTGAGTGGTCTGAGGGAATTATGGAAATGGGATTTATCACTTAATCTTAAGATGTAAGTGTTGTTTGAAAATTTAGAACCAGTACTGATATAAGTGTGAAACATGGGGTTAAATGCTAGGTCCAAGAAGAAGTTGAAAGTTGTGTGAGATGAAAGGGTTGAGAGCGGTGTGTGTGGGGTTAGTAAAAGAGAGGATTAGGAATAGGGTGATAAGAAGTTGTAATGTGAATATTTAAGAAAGAGCGGAGAAAGGAATGTTAAGATGGTTTGGACACCTGGAGAGAATGGAGGAACAGAGGGTGGTTAGAAGAGTTTGGGAGGCGGAGGGGATAGGAAGGAGAGGAAGGGGGAGACCAAGAAGGAGATGGATGGATGGAATAAAGGAAATGCTGGGAAGAGAGAGGGATGAGGGTAGAGGAAGGTAGGAGCGTTGGCGAGAGATAGAAAGGAATGGAGGAGGTGGGAGGGGGCGAGATGAAGGAAAATATGAATTAGGGAAGCTGCACGTACCACTACTACCCCGCTTAAGCGGGAATAAGTGTTTGTATAATAATAATAATAATAATAATAATAATAATAATATATATATATATATATATATATATATATATATATATATATATATATATATATATATATATATAGTATATATATATATAGTATATATATATATATATATATATATATATATATATATATATATATTATATATATATATATATGTATATATATATATAAATGAAGCGGCGCACGAAAAAGGAAAGCGTTTCAATGATAAATGCGAAACGGTTAAACACCCACATCTATGTTAACCTGTATACACG
>JABUQX010063440.1:12500-22917 GCA_015478945.1 Trachelipus rathkii | reverse complement strand
TGCGAGCTTTCGTCTCCATCAGGGAGACCTCTTCAGGCAAAGGAACAACGCATCTGAAAACTGCTAGCGTAGAAAGCACCTATTGTTGGTTGGTTATCTTCTTCAGAGAATTTTGGAAGTATCTTGAAGACTTCATATATTCATTTTGTAAATGGTCTAATTTTACCTCACCAGGTTGTTTATTAAAATTGTTCGAATTATAGATATAGAATGATTCCAGGATTCTTCTTGCATTTGTATTAGTAACATTTCCAATGTTTTTCATATTGTCAATGATAATAAGGGGATTAAAGGATCTTCTATGATATGTAAAAGCTGAATTAATACTGTCTTTTTTTAAGTCTGCCAAGTGTTGTTTTTTTCTTCTTGAAAAATCCATGGTTTCACCTACATATATCTTTTCACAGGATGTACAAGGTATTTGATAGACGCAGCTGTCAGGAACATTTTCTTTACATTTAGGGGGTCTAAAAGTATTTTTCAGAGAAATAAGATTGGAAGGGATAAGACCCCCTAAATGTAAAGAAAATGTTCCTGACAGCTGCGTCTATCAAATACCTTGTACATCCTGTGAAAAGATATATGTAGGTGAAACCATGGATTTTTCAAGAAGAAAAAAACAACACTTGGCAGACTTAAAAAAAGACAGTATTAATTCAGCTCTTACATATCATAGAAGATCCTTTAATCACCTTATTATCATTGACAATATGAAAAACATTGGAAATGTTACTAATACAAATGCAAGAAGAATCCTGGAATCATTCTATATCTATAATTCGAACAATTTTAATAAACAACCTGGTGAGGTAAAATTAGATAGACCATTTACAAAATGAATATATGAAGTCTTCAAGATACTTCCAAAATTCTCTGAAGAAGATAACCAACCAACAATAGGTGCTTTCTACGTTAGCAGTTTTCAGATGCGTTGTTCCTTTGCCTGAAGAGGTCTCCCTGATGGAGACGAAAGCTTGCAATCATTGTAATTTTTTTTAATTAATTTTGTAAAAAATCTGTTTTTTAATCAATATGTGTCTTTCTAATTTTGTGTAACTAAATAAATGGAAAATTTTAATCCAAGGGCTTTCCTTTCTATATAAAATAAATACTACATTGAAGTAGTTTATCTTCATATATATATATATATATATATATATATATATATATATATATATATAAATACTATATTGAAGATATTTATATATTCATATATAGTATAGTATATATATATATAATATATATATTAGGAATAGTGAAGTATCAGTTTTGGTATCAGTAAATTTCTGGTATCGGTATCAGCATTTTTACATTAGTATTGGTATCAGTATCAGGAAACAAAACATAAGTATTGGTATGGGCAAAAATTTTGGAAAACATATAAGTGTCGGTATCAGTATCAAGAATTTTTTGGTATCTGTATCGACATTTCTGCATTAGTATCAGTATTGGGGTGAAAAAAATTAACGTATATTTCAAAATTTTGGTATAGCGCATTTGTATATATATATATTATATATATTATATATATATATATATATATATAATGATATATATCATATATATAATATATATTATATATATTATTATGATATATATATATATAGATATATACTATAATATATATATATAGTATATATATATGTTAATATGGGTCATTCCATGTTAAATCAGCAAGTGCCTCAGGATTGACCTCCTTATATTTTTGTAAAACTTTGAAGATAGGTTGTTAAACATCTGTAAAGAGGGTTAGGAAAGTATTAGAACTCAAAAGAAATGTTAGTGTTAATGTTTGTTTGCTACAGGAGCTGATGTGGATGGGTGTATTTTTCCGAAAAAAATGTTATGAAGCAAATTGTCAACATTAATGGTCCATATATTTCAAAATATTAAAGATATAGTGCTGAAATTATGCATCCCTAAGTAATTTGTGGCATTAATTTCTAAAATCATAGTTTCAAGGACATCAGAAAGGTAATTGAGACACAGTGTGTTCCCAAACCTGGCCAAAAAGCTAAAAAAAAAAAAAAAAAAAACTTTTATTAAAAGTGTAAGAATAATCATTGTGGCTTCCAATTTGAATATACTAGCATCATTGGTAGTGGAGAAGCTGATTTTAAGCAAAACTCATTCAAAGAATTGAAATTGCGGAAATTGTGCCATCTAAAATTGGTATTTTTTTTTATGACCAAATTTTTGTGCATTCTGAAGGCATATATAATTTGAGTGTGGTTGGTAATTGATTCAATTCTACTAAGCACCATTGGGAAGAGCATCCTTTGTTTACCTTATAAACATACTTTTTAGTTTGGTGCCTCTTAAAAGAAGAGAACTTTAGGTGATTAATCACTTCAAAGTTCTCTTATTTTAAGAGGCACCAAACTAAAAAGTATGTTTATAAGGTAAACAAAGGATGCTCTTTCCAATGGTACATAAGAGAATTGAATCAATTACTAACCACACTCAAATTTTACCTTCAAAATGCATAAAAATTTGGTCATGGAAAAAAATGCCAATTTTGGATGGCACTATCTCAGCAATTTCAATTGTTTGAATGAATTTTGACTTAAAAATAGTAAATTTTGGTACTACTGAATATATTTATTATGCTTATCTGTAGCTAGAGCTGACCTTTGAAAATGACCAACACTTCCTAGAAATAGCTTCAATATCACTTAATGATCTTTAAGTAAATATTTACTTCCTTTTAAAAAGCTCCTGTTTATGAATGAAACATGGTGCAGTTTTTAGTCTTTCATATGGAATATCTTCACTTACAATGCACTGCATTATCTGTCATCACTGTTTGTAAATTATCCGTAAAGCAAAATTATAAGAATAAAACTACATTTATTAAAAAGTTTCTTTAAGATCCTTAGTGATTATACTTGTAAACTGATACAGTATTTTTTTTTACTGTGTAATGGATGATAGACAAAAAGACTACTCCATGAATGGACAGAGGAAAACATATGTTGGATAATAAGAGTTTCTGGACTGGCAAATTTCATTTCCAGTCCTATATAATGTGTGTTTTTTGTGTTTGTATGTGTGCATTAAAAGCATGTCTATTTTTCTATTTTTTTAATACAGGAGTGAGGAAATTGGCTTCAACATGGCCAGTCAGGAAGGAATATATCTAGTGAGATATTGGCTTTGACTTCAAGAAATTATTCATTCATTTGGAATCAAAATACTTATTTTTACTATATGGCACATTGATCTTACATTTTTTTTATTCAAATCTTTAGAATTAGAAATGGAATAAGTCACATGAGACTATCAAAGAATGTCCCTTCACAATTCTCAATACATACAATTTTAAAAAAAGACCACCAAAAAAATTTTTAATGCACAACTCCCAACAAAGTAAAACAGGTATTTTTTATACAAACAATATTGTCCTTTCCCAGCTCTAAATGCATGCAATTTTTAGTTTGAAAGAGAGTAGAACAAAAATATTTACAAAATCCCACCACAGGTATCAACTCCCAATATTGTAAACCATATATTTTTTTTTACATACTACACCTACAAATTAATATAAGAAATAAATAAAACAAGTACAGTACAAAGAAAATAATGCATGTTAACTATATAAAACTCTGATCATTCATATAGCTACTTATCTAAACTGTTTTAAAAGTTGAAAGTGAATAGAAGTCAACATATCCTGAACAAACTATTGAGTTAACTAACTACTATTATTTTTAATGTTTTTTGAAAACCAGATATTATACTTTTTGAATTTTTATTTTCTTAATATCACCTCTTATTCTCACATCATGTTTCTGACATGTAGAACTTATGGTTAGTAAAGAAATGTTTTCTAAATTTTACTTTCCATTTTGAAACCTCAGGTTCCCCAGTAATGGAGTTTAATTCATAAAAAATTAAATGACAAGATAATTTTTTCAAACACACCTAACTTAGTCAATCAACTAAAATATCTGGACATCCTTGTTATAAGAGGAATTTAAAAAGTTTTATTTTCTTCAGAATTGATTTACTTTTAATTATCATCAGGGTTATGGTTATCAATAATTTTGCATGTTATGTGATGATATTCAGTAGGCTATTAAGAATAATTACTTACTGGGTTAAATTAAATTACAGAAGATTAAAAGGGATTTAAACACAATTAGTAATCTGCAGTGCTAATATGGTACCTTAAACTGGTAATAGTTTTTATTAATAAATTAAGCAGACAAAGATATGCCATTGCCATTAATCAAACTGAAATTTGAGTATATTTGGAATAAGCACCATACAAAATACTTTAAAGTAAAGAATACTCATTTATAAAATATTCAAAATTAGCTCAACATGCATTATAGACAGATAGTTTAAAACTTGGAAGTCAAATATATCGTAGTTTATACATATATAATATATATATATATATATATATATATATATATATATATAAAATAATAAGAAATATATATATAGTAAATATATATATATATATATATATATATATATATATATATATATATATATATATATATGAAAAATAAATTTGCTACCTCTAAAAATTAATCTCTCTTGCTCAGATTTTTAAATCTTTTTGTAACTTCTATAAGATGAAATAGTCAACTTCAAAACATCAAAAAAGTTATGAAGCAAGTCTGACTAACAGTGTCAAACTTTCAGACAGAAACAAATGTGACTCCAAAGAATCTGACCCACACACACACTTTGACTCTTATTTCAAATACTGGAAATAAAAAAAATAACTTCTTTCCAAAAGCTTGGATTTTATGTAATTTTCTGAAAATCATCCTATCATTGTTTAATTTTTAGCTATTAATAAAACAAAGATTTTGAGATACTTTAATTTTGTTAGTAAATTTTTTTAAAGTTAAGGTACCAGAATTATATATTTATAATAAATTATATGGGCCTAGACCAGGGTTGGCCAACACACTTGGTGCAGTGCAGTGTGACATACAGATTCAGTGACTCAGTGTTGTGCTCATTGAAATATAGAGGTGCAGTACAGTGCAAAAATATGGTATTTGGTGGAGTGGGTGATTGTTTAGATAAAGGGCCTCACCTCCGATTTTCAAATTTTTTTCCACAGTACACTGTAAATATATTAAAATTAAAGATAAACTTAGAATTAAAACTGTAAAACACCTATAACCAGATTTATTGAGGTAGCAACTTTCACATTTTCAGTAGGTTATATTAAATGTAAAAATTTTGCTGTTTTTCTTAAAAAATCAGATTTTAGCTATTTTCCCTAAGCCTTACACAATCTAACCTAGAGCAACTTAACTTGTTTTCAGGTGAAAATTCTAGAATCAACAGACTAAAAAGTGACATCCCTATGTGCACTTGAGCGCCATCATAACCTACTTATCCCTGTGGTAACTTTAGGTTAAGTTAGGTTAGGCTAAGTTTGGTTACATTTAGGTTAGGCTAAGTTTTTTAAGAAAAACAGCAAAATTTTAGCTTTAATATAACAAATATGAAAAGTTGCTACCTCAATTAATCTTATTATAAGGGTTTTACAGGCTTTAATTTTTCTTTATTTTTTATAATTTAAATAATAACAGGAAAGTAAAAAATTGTAGCCTCAATGTACCTTGCATTGCATGGTGTGCATACTCTGGTGCAGTGCACAAAACTCCATTGCTCAGCCAACCCTAGACTAGATTAAAGATACTTCCAATTATCACCAAGCTTACACAAAAAGTATTTTATATATATATATATATATATATATATATATAGAGATGTATGTGATAATATTATTATATATATATATATTATATATAGTATATTATATATATATATATATATACTATATCATATATTATATTATATATATATTAAAAATGTAATGTGACATCCACAACTGCGTCCGTAGACTCTGCATTAAAATTGACATCCACAAATAAATCTCTGGAAACATCCGCCATTCACCTTCAACATCCGCATCCACAACTTTGTCATGAGAGCAGATGTTTTATACTATATATATATATATATATATATATATATATATAATATATATATATAATATATATATATATATATATATATAATATAATAATATAATATATATTATATATATATATATATATATATATATATATATTATATAGTAATATATATATATATATATTATTTCTGCAGTTTCCATATACTTCAATAAGTTTTTTTTTTTTTTTTTTATTTTTATTTTTGCTATTTATTTGTAATAAAAAGCCGATTTTGTTTTAAAATTTATAAAGTAATTCAAATAATTATGTTGTTGCAGTGTTGCAAGTGAACAATTATTTAGCTTAGCTGGTGTCATTTACGACAAGAAGCGTATGCGACTTCTGGGCGAGAAGGCAGAAAAACCATTATTTTTAAAGCATAATTTACCTCATATAAATTTTGAGTATTAGAAATTATGACTTCAAAGTTAAGAGCATAATTTTTGTAAGCCACTTTCTGATGGGTGGAGGTTGGGAAAAGTGGATGGTCAA
This sequence comes from Trachelipus rathkii, assembly GCA_015478945.1. Lineage (NCBI taxonomy): Eukaryota > Metazoa > Arthropoda > Malacostraca > Isopoda > Trachelipodidae > Trachelipus > Trachelipus rathkii. Next base: position 16,432 of record JABUQX010063440.1, on the reverse strand, counting down.
AGCGAGTTGGGTCTTAGTCCAGCATCCTGGAAACTTTCAACTTCATTGAAAGGCCAAAATTCGTATAATATATATATATATATAAATATATATATATATATATATATATATATATATATATATATATATATATATATATATATATATATATATATATATATATATATAATTTTGTGCTGACATCCGCATCCGCGAGGATGTGACATTAACCTCCGCATCCGCGGATGTAAAAAAATCAAACATCCGCATTCAGATCCGCAGATGTTAGAAATCTCACATCCACATCTGCGATTCAAAAATTTGACAATCCGATACATTATATAATATATATATATATATACTATATATATATATAATATATATATATATATAAATATATATATATATATATATATATATATATATATATATATATATATATTATATATATATATATATAATTATATATATATATATTGGTAATACTTGTAGACAGCGACCCACACATTTTGAGACCGAAAATTTCTAAGTTCAAAAAAAAATTAGAGTACAAAAGTGTTAAGTTAAGTTAGGTTTTTTAAATAAAATTGTTTAGTGGCAAGCTTCTGGCATAATTCCAGAAGCTTGCCACTAACGAATTTTCTTAAAAAACTTAACTTTTCTGAACAGAAATTTTTTTAAACTCAGATACATTTATGGGTCATCCTCCCCCCCCCCCCCCCCCCCACCCACCCCTCCCCCCTCTAAATGTGTGGTCGCTGTCTACAGTAATTAACCATATATATATATATATATATATATATATTATATATATATATATAGTATATATATATATATATATATATATATATTATATAATATATATATATAATTATATATAGTATATATATAGTAGTATATATATCAGGTCTATATGAGCAAGAATTGCTGTTTGAGGGTCACAGCTAAGCTGAAATATTTTCCTGATGGGAAAAGTTCTATTTGGACCACTGGCACTTTAATAATTTTGAGAAGAGAGAGAGAGAGAGAGAGAGAGAGAGAGAGAGAGAGAGAGAGAGAGAGAGAGAGGAGAGAAGAGCAGAGAGAGAGAGAAGAGAGAGAGAGAGAGAGAGAGAGAAAGAGAGAGACTTACAAATCCTAAACCAACATAGCTTAATATTAAAAAAATCAATTTTCTCATCTTTTATCATAAAAACAATTTATATTAAGTAATCAAATAACTTCCTTTTATTTTCACTAACCCATTGCAGCAATTTCATTACAATGCATTTCTATGTTATTTTGAGTTATGTACAAATAGGGAATCATTAGCTTACTGATTACTAATACCATAATTTCTAATTAAAAATTCAAATACTGGTCAAGAATAGGCTTATACATACAATAGCATAGCAGCTGGTGAATAATGGAAGGCTTCAGTGGCGGCTCGTGTAAACTTGGCATGGAGGGGCTGCAAGTTATATATATATATATATATATATATATATATATATATATATATATATATATATATATATATATATATATATATATATATTTATATTATAGTATATATATATATATATATATCAAACGTACCTTATTTATTCTGCTGATATTCTTATTTAAAAATAAGATTAGCTCTTCGACTTTTAGATGTAGAAAAGTTTTCATATATATATATATATATATATATATATATATAAATAGTAGACATGATATATATATATATATATATATATATATATATATATATATATATAATATATAATATATATATATATATATATATATATATATATATATATATATATATATATATATATATATATATATATATATATAATATATAATATATTATAATAAAAGACAATCTAGTAAAATAATTTTTTTATATTTATGTGTAAGTGTATGCATAAATTACAACTTTTTTTTTTTTTAATATCGATTGCATGCATTCGAACACATTCTGCAATTAAAAAAACTTGATAACTCTCTTAGATGGAAATATTATAAAATCAATTATCTTTTCTAAAATATCAATATCTGATAGGATTATCCTCAAACGGACTATTACCTATTTTTTATATTTATGTGTAAATGTGTGCATAAATATAGGACTTTTTTTTTTAAATATCGAATTTGCAATGCATTCGAACACATTGCGTATAAGGCAATATTGTATTGTAGAGGTGATCAAAATTTAGAAACAAATACGAGAAAACGTCATTGCTGCTTAATCTAGGATTCTGGTCATCTCTCTCTCTCTCCTCTCTCTCTCTTCTCTCTCTCTCTCTCTCTCTTCTCTCTCTCTCTCTCTCTCTCTCTCTCTCTCTCTCTCTCTCTCTCTCTTATATTCTCCTTCTCCTCTCTCTCCATTCGTCTCTCTCTCTATATATATATAATATATATATATATATATATTATATATATATATATATATATATTTATAGTAGTATATATATATATATATATATATATAGGTATATAGGTATATATTATAATATATATATATATCACACGGGTATTTATTTTTGCATATATTTTCACTGTTATTCTCGCACAAAAAAAATAACACAAGCTCTCCCCGTAAAATGCGAATAAACTAACTTTAGAGTCTTTAGTGTCTCTGACTCTCTCTATTCAAGTAAAAGAAGGACATTACATGGACAAATCTAGCAACTGTGTAAAATTTGAAGCTTAATTTTATATGAGAAAAACTTCCAAGTTGCTATGAAATAATATAAGCCAAACTGGCAACATTATAAAAAGTACTATAGGAATTTTGAATTCTTTATTTTCGTATGTTGCTATATAAGCCTATATTTGTCTTATTTTTCAGAATTTATAAAATTGGCTTATTTTAGGGCAGCAAAAGTAGAGCCCAAATTTTATTTAATTGAATGTATTGAAATAAATATCGTACCGTTCTTCGTACGCACAATTTGCAGTTGGAAAAGGGATTCCTTTGTTATTTTCTTAATTGATTACTAATTTTTTGTACTAAATTGTTAAAAAAAAAACTCAGATCACTTTACTTTGACAAAAATTTCATATTTCTATCAACATCCTATGCCTGGCATTTTTTGGGCCCCCCCCCTGGGGGCCCCAAAAAAAAAATTTTTTTAATTGGAGGGGCTGCAGCCCAATAGCCCATAAAGACGAGCCGCCACTGGAAGGCTTAACTATCATTTAAATTATTTAGCTACATTGAAGAATAACCTAAAGTACCTTACCTTTTTAACAGTTTTTGTCTTTCATTCACTCACTATATTTAGAAATGTTTTTTTTTCATTCTCTTTAATAGGCCCTTGACGAATACGATTCATTGAGGCGACAATACATAGCGCCATATTTCCACTGAAAGTTGCAAATCAACGCTCGCATAAATATTTTAGGGAATATTTTAACAACAATTTTTTTTTTTACTTATATTATGTATGATGCTTTAAAAACATATATATTTTTTATTTTTAAAATATTTTAGCATTATTTCGTAATAAATTTTTAAGATATATTCCTTAATAAGTAAAACCGATCAACTTTATTAAAAACTGTTAGAACCCTTTCGTTCGTATGGAACCCTTTGGCATCGTGGAGAACCATATCAATACGTGAGAAACCCTTTTTCGTCGTGATGAACCCTTTGGTTCTACTTAGAACCCATTGGTTCTAAGTGGAACCCATTAGAACCTTTTTTTCTAAGAGTGTAAGTACCTTCATTTGAGTGTTGGAGTGAATATTACTATTCTATTTGATGTGAATTCGCACCAATCCTATTTCGCTCCAAAACGGAAAAGCTTTCTTCACGAACGCCAAATTGCCTCTTGCGTTATTTTCTGTATTTCCATCAAATTGTTTTGGATTTTCAAGAATAAAATTAAAAAGATTGATAATTCTTCTATCACTTTCTTTCACTTTTTCAACGAGTCTTGATGAATAATTCCACTAACTTTTAGTCATTTTTATCTTAT
>JABUQX010063439.1:82500-95000 GCA_015478945.1 Trachelipus rathkii | reverse complement strand
ACTTCCTCACTCTACCCATTACCTCCTCCTTGCTAATAACCTCATCCCCAAAATACCTATTCCTTCTTGCACCACCAAACCCACAACCACATTCACTATGACCTCTTCATTACCTGTAATATTATGCAGATTCGAAATATTCTTTTCCACCACTCCCGCTCACTTCCATTTCATCAGTTACAAAAGCACCGGTCCCTATTCATTATTTCTTAAGCAGGTTCCCCTTATCCATTCTTTAAACTTTCGCCCTTCCTTCCAGAAGAGCTTCCTATTAACGTGTAAGTCCCCATTCATCCTCCTTCCAAACCATTCATTTACCTCTTCCTTTCTCCTACGTATGCACCTTTTAGTATTTCTTTTTTTTCCTCATATAATTCCAAGCACCTTTCTTTTGTTGCAAATATTATACAGCATAAAATTTGTGTATTTTTATTTTTCAATGATAAAAATTTTTTTTTAGATACCCTTTAGATAATTTTTTTTAGAAATAATTCATTATAGACTTTTGAATTATAGTTTTATTAATTTAAGCTCAGATTTGAACAATGTTCAAGTGCTCAATTTCTCGCTTTCCATTGCGCTCTTACATACTTATCCTTATTACCTTGTTCACTTAACTTCTCACTCTTAATTTTACCCACTTCCTTTCGTATCACCTCCCTCTCCATCAGCCCCCACTTACTTAATTTTACATAGAACAACATTATGATCCGATAATCCCATTCCTAAACCCCTCACAGATTTAACATCCAACACCATACCTCAACATCTCCTTCTTCACCAACACAAAATCAATCATACTTTTCACTTCGATAAATATATGTGTATATATATATATATATATATATATATATAATTTATATAATATGTAAATATATTTTATATATATATATATATATATATATAATATATATATATAAACTACCTTTTAACGTGCTTTATCCCCTATGCAGGGGTAACACGGGGGGACCACAGGAAATCGAACTTTAAGGCCGGCTATCCCAAACCAGCGCCATCAACGTGTTCGCAGTCGAGTTTTAATTCTTGCCCCCAGGTAGATAAAACTCCAACTGCTACGCGGAGGATTTGAACCAGCGTCCTTTCGTATGAGAGGCGGCGACTCAACCTCCTGCGCCACGAGGCGTTATATATATATATATATATATATATATATATATATATATATATATATATATATATATATATATATATATATATATATATATATATAGTATATATATATTATATATTTAAAATAATATATGCGTATATATATATATATTATATATATATATACCTTCTCCGTGTATATATAAATATATATGATATATAAATATATATATTTATATATTATATATATATATATAATATATATATATATATTATTATAAATATATATAAAAGGTTAAGAATGAGAATAAGGGGAACCTGCTTAGAATAATGAATAGGGATGGTGTTTTTGTAACTGATGAAATGGATGTGAGGGGAGTGTGGAAAGAACACTTCGAGAATCTGCATAATTTTGGCAGTAATGAAGAGGTGATAGTGAATGTGTGTGGGTTTGATGGTGCAAGAAGGAATATGTATTTTGGGGATGAGGTTATTAGCAAGGAGGAGGAATGGGTAGAGTGAGAAAGTTAAGAATGGAAAACCGCAGGTATAGGTGAAATTACTTGGGAAATGATCAAGAATGGAGGCGAGATCGTGATTGATTGGATTTGGAAGTTGTGTAATAAAGCATTTATGGAGGGTATAGTTCCAAGGGATTGGAGGAGAGCAGTAATAGTACCCTTATATAAGGGTAAGGGAGATAAGGGGAACTGTAGAAATTATAGGGGAATTAGTTTATTGAGTGTTGTAGGGAAGATATATGCTGGTATTTTGGTCGAAAGAGTGCGTCGAGTGACTGAAGGACTGATTGGTGAAGAACAAGGTGCGTTTAGGAGTGGTAGAGGATGTGTGGATCAAATCTTTACATTGAAACAAATGATTGAGAAAATGAGGGAGAAGAAGAATAAATTGTATTTAGGTTTTTATGGATTAGCAAACAGGCGCGTATTGCTAAGGTTAATTAGGGAAGCCCTATGGCAGCGTTCGTTAGTGATAATGGTGTGGTGGTAGGCTTCTGAATGCAATCAAAAGTTATGTATGAGGGTAGTGAGGCGTGTGTTAGAATAAATGGTGTCAAAGGTGATGGTTAGTATTAATAGCGGAGTGAGACAGGGTTGTGTTATGTCTCCTTGGTTATTCAATTTGTATATGGATGGGGTTATGAAAGAATTAGAAAGGTGGGTGGGGGTGGCAGGAAATGTGTTAGAATGATGGAGAATGGAGAAGAGAGTGGAGTATGCCCTATCTATTATATGGGGATGATTTTGGTTTTGTGTGGTGAATCTGAAGAGAGTTTGAGAGGATTGGTAGAGAGATTTGGCAGGGTATGTAAAAGGGGGGGTTTGAAAGTAAAACGTAAGATAAGAGTAAGGTTATGGTTGTGATGGGATAGCCCTCAGTTTGAAGTATATGTTAGATGGTGAGCAGCTGGAACAAGTTATTGAGTTTTAAATATTTAGGGTATGTGTTTGGATGAGAAGGGGAAGGATGATGCAGAGTGTAGTAGGAAAGTTGTGGTTGATGGTAGGAAGTTGGCTGGTGCAATTAAATCGTTGGTGAATGTAAAAGGACTAAGTCTGGGGTGCGCTAGGGTTTGGCATGAGGGTATGTTGTTACCTGTGTTATTGTATAGTAGCGAGACTAGGGTCTGGCGAATAGGAAATATAGATCTAAAGTTCAATGTGTTCAGATGGACAATCTTAAGGGCGGCTGCTAGGTGTGTGAGAGAAGAATTGATAAAATGAGGATAAAATAAACATATTAGAGAGTTGTGTTGGTGTGAAGAAAGGGGTAAACGAGAGAATAAATGAAAGTATGTTGAGTTGGTGGTATGTGGAAAGGATGAATGATAACGGTTTTTTAAGCGGATGTATAGTGGGGAGTGTGTTGGGAACCGACCGGTTGGGAGACCGAAGAAAAAATTGATTGAGTCAGTAAAGGAGAAGTTTGCAGTAGAGAAATTGAGTTTTGCAGAGGCGAGAAAAAAGGTGCATAATAGAGTGAATGGCGGGGTTTTGTTAAGGGGTATGGTTGTGGCCCACCTGGGCCAGGGGCATGAACCCTACACTTGACGACTTACCATAGTGTGGATCCCTCGCGGTCCCATGAAGCTCTAGGGTGCATTTTCTGACTGCGATCGTTCTACAATTAATGCGTACAGAGGGGGCGGTAAGGCGGGGCTTTCTTTTCGACGTTTTTCATGTTCTCCTACTGCTTTCCTTTTCCGATGCTTGTAGCGCACCTTATCCCCAATCTTGGGGAAAAAAGGTAATAAGAAAGAAAGAAAGAAAGATTATATAATATATATTATAATATATATATATATATATATATATATATATATATATATATATATATACTTATATATATATACTATATATATATATATATATATATATATATATATATATATATATATGTATATAATATATATATATATATATATATATATATATATATTATATATTAATAATATATATATATATAATATATATATATATATATATATAATATATAATATATATATATATATATATTATATATATATATATATATACGGTTATATATATAAATATAATATATATAATATATAACTATATAATATACTATATATATATATATATATATATATATATATATATATATATATATAATATATATATATAATATATATATATATATATATAAAACAAACTACCTTTTAACGTGCTTTATCCCCTTTTCAGAGTGTAACACGGGGAACTACAGGAAATCGAACTTTAATGGCGGATATATATATTCCCTTTTCTTTCTTCACCTAACCTTATTTTCCCAAGATTGGGAAGTAAGGAGCGCTACAAGCATTGGGGAAAAAAAAAAAAAGGGAAAAAGAAAAAGGAGAGTATGACAAATGTCGAAAAAGAAAGCCCAGCCTTACCGCCAACTCTTACCTTAATTAGTGAAAGCTTCGTTCCACAGAACAGAAAATCCCACCCTTAAAGCTTCTGGGACCGCGACGACCCTCACTATGGTAAATCGGTCAATGTAAGGCTTCATCCCTTGGCCCAGGTGGGCCCACAACCATGCCCCCATACAAAACCCCGCCATTCTCTCCTATCATGCACCTTTATTCTCCGCCTCGCCAAACTCACATTTCTCTCCTTCAGACATTCGGTTACTGACTCATTCACTTTCTTCTTCGGTCTCCCAGCGGTCGGTTCCCAACACATTCTCCACTATACATCCGCTTTAACCAACCGACTATCATTCATCCTTTCCACGTGACCAAACCATCTCAACATACTTTCATTTATTCTCTCATTTACCCCTTTCTTCCACACCACACAACTCTCTAATACTTTCAGTCCTTCATTTTATTTAATTCTCTCACACCCTAGCATGCTCCCTAAGATGTCCATCTGAACACATTGAACTTTAGATCTATATTCTTATTCCAGACCATAGTCTTCACTACCATACAATAACACAGGTAACAACATTTACCCTCATGTAAGACTCTAACGCACTCCAAGACTTAGACCCTTTACCATTCAACCAACGATTAATGCCACCAGCAACTTCCTGCCATTCACCAACTTTCCTCTACACTCTGCCATCATCCGTTCCCTTCTCATCCAACACATACCCTAAAATTTAAACTCAGACACTTGCTCCAGCTGCTCACCATCTAACATAAAACTTCACACTGAGGACTGTCCTTCACTCACAACCATAAACCTTACTCTTATCTACGTTTACTTTCAAACCCCTCCTTTACATAACCCTGCCAAAATCTCTCTACCAATCCTCTCAAACGCTCTTCAGATTCGCCACACAAAACCAAATCATCCGCATATAATAGGTAGGGCACCCTCCACTCATCTCCATTCTCCATCATTCTAACACCCATTTCCTGCCAATCCCCACCTCGAATTCTTTCATAACCCCATCCATATACAAATTGGAATTAACCAAGGAGACGTAACACAACCCTGTCTCACTCCCCTATTTATCCTAAACCAATCACCATTGACACCCCATTTATTCTTACACATGCTTCACTATCGTCATACAGTACTTTTGATTCCATTCAAGAAGCCTACCACCAACACCATATAATCACTAATACCTGCCATAAAGCTCCCCTATTAACTCTCATACGCCTGTTGCAAATCCATAAAACCTAAAATAAATTTATTCTTCTTCTCCCTCATTTTCTCAATCATTTGTTTCAATGTAAAGATTTGATCCACACATCCTCTACCACTCCTAAACGCACCTTGTTCTTCACCAATCAGTCCCTCAAGTCACTCTACGCACTCTTTCGACCCAAATACCAGCATATAGCATATATCTTCCCTACAAACACTCAATAACTTATTCCCCTATAATTTCTACAGTTCCCCTTTTTCTCCCTTATCCTTATATAAGGGTACTATTACCGCTCTCCTCCAATCCCTTGGAACTATACCCTCCATAAACGCTTTATTACACAACTTCAAAATCCAATCAATCACCATCTCGCCTCCGTTCTTGATCATTTCACCAGTAATTTCATCTATACCTGCAGATTTACCATTCTTCAACTTTCTCACCCTACCCATTACCTCCTCCTTACTGATAACCTCATCCCCAAAATACCTATTCCTTCTTGCACCATCAAAACCACACACATTCACTTAATAACCTCATCATTACTGTTAATATTGTGCAGATTTCGAAGTGTTCTTTCCAAACTCCCCTCACATCCATTTCATCAGTTTACAAAAGCACCATCCCTATTCATTATTCTAAGCAAAGATTCCCCTTATTCTCATTTCTATAACCTTTCGCGCTTCTTCCAGAAGGAGCTTCATATTCCCTTGTATGTCCTCATTCATCCTCCTTCCAAACTGTTCATTTACCTCTTGTTTTCTCCTACGTATGCACCTTTTAGTATTTCTTTTTTCCTCCTTATATAATTCCAAGCATCTTTCTTTTGAAACTTCATCATTTGCTTTTAGTTCATTCAACCACGCTTCTTTTTTACCTTTAACCGCTTTCATCACCTCTTCATTCCCCCAATCCGCTGTTAACATTCTTACTTTCCTACTTTAGCACATCTACACACTTCCTTTGCACTATCTAACAATTGCTTCCTCATTTGCCCCCCAGATTTCTTCAGTATCAACTTGTTCACATTCAACCGATTTACTAGCGAGCGCTCTGACATACTTATCCTTATTGTCTTGCTCACTTAACTTCTCACTCTTAATTACCTACTTCCGTTCGTATCACCTTTCCTCTCCCATCCAAAGCCCCCACTAACTTTTAATTTTACAATAGACAACATAATGATCCGATAATCCCATTCCTAAACCCCTCACTGATTTAACATCCAACACATACTTCAACATCTCCTTCTTCACCAACACAAAATCAATCATACTTTTCACTTCGATACCATCTCTACCTACACCAACTCTAGTATACTTATGGATACTCTTGTTTTAAAGAAAGTATTACTTACACACATACCTCTCTCTTCACAGAAATCAAGCACCTTCCTTAAACCATTCTCATTTTCTCCCGCCACCCCAAACCAACTGTTATACCATCCCCTTTTTTGATCACCTATTCCACCATTCAGGTCCCCCAACACTATCAATCTGAAACTCCTACTCACCCTATCCAGAACATCATTCAGATTATCCCAAAAAATCGTACTCTCTTCAACGTTTCCCTCAGATGGACCATACTTCACAACCACACATACCTTGACCTTTTCAAACTTAAATTTAACCATTAGAATTCTAGAACTCACACACACAAAGTCTACCATAGCTTTGTACCACAGGTCACTCATCAAAATTGCAACTCCTTCTCTCCCTCTCTCATTTCTCTTTCCACACCAGGCACGCACACATTTCACACCACACCACTTAATTTCACCTTTCCTTTTCATCTTTGTTTCAGTCACAGCGAGGCAAATCAAATTTGCCCCTCTCTAAATACATCCATTCACCTCTCTCCTCTTTCTCCTCAACATTTTATTCCTCTGACATTCCATTTACCCATACGATTCTACAATTTCGCCAAAAATTAGAAGGTCGTTTACGGCGATTCACGACCAGCTCCTCAAAGCATGCATCAAGCATCCAGCAAGATAGGTGGTAGTGGGGCAGCCCAACCCCAACTACCACCGCCCCTTAGTCGACTTCTACGACACGCAGACATACGATGTGGGAAATTCTTTCTCCCCCGCACATGGGGATATGAGTAGTAGGGATGTCTGTAAGGTGTTATCTATAAGTGGGGTGTGTACTTTAATCATGTGTATATGATATGTTGATAAATGGTGGTTAATAATATATCCCCTGGAGGATAAGTGTGGTGTAGATATGAACGCAAAAGAGAAGACGCGCACCATTAAAAAATGGGAGGTAATTTCATCGCTTCAGTATGCGCGTACTCTGCCTCTAAATATCTAATTTCATTAAAAACATTTAAATATATATAAAAATATATATATATATATAATATATATATATATATATAATATATTATATATATATATATATATATATATATAATATATATATAGCTAGATATATATATATATATATATTATATATATATATATATATATAATAATGAGATATATATATATATATAAATATCACGCTGGTTAACGTGCTTTATCGCCTATATAAGTGATGGGGCTAACACGGGGACCACAGGAATCGAACTTAAGGCCAGCTATCCCAAACCAGCGCCACCAACATGTTCGCAAGTCGAGTTTTAATTCTTGCCCCCAGAAAGATAAAACTCCAACTGCTACATTATAAGAACTGGATTTTATAATTTAGTATATATATATATATATTAATATGAATATATATATATATAATATAATATTATAAATATATAATTATATATAATAATAGTAGATAAAATTTATTTTCGTGCTATTATATTTTGGTATTTATTCTAATTTATAAATAAAGATACTTATTTTTTTTAAATCATACATTTCATTGTAAATTTTGACTACCCTTTAGACGTGAACTATTTTGAAGTCGAAATTGGCCACGGTTGGAAGAAAGTTTGTAGTCGCCGGCATGGTACTTATATGGGAAAATGGGATGTCTACTTTTTAACGTAAGATTAAGGATATTTTCTTTTGCTCATAAATATCATAAAAATCTTATATAAAGTTTTTTTTTTTTTTTTTTAAGTTTGGAATATTATAGAATTGATATGATTTTTCTTTTACTCTTAAATATCATAAAAATCTTATGTAAAGTTCTTTAAAAGTTTGAATATTTTAGAATTATTATTATTTTTCTTTTGCTCTTAAATATCGTAAAAATCTTATATAATGCTTTTCTCTAAGAGTTTGAATATTATATAACTATTATTATTTTTCTTTTACTCTCAAATATCATAAAAATCTTATATAATGTTCTTTTTTAAGAGTGAATTTTATAGATTATAATAATAATTCTTTTACTCTTAAAAATCATTATATCATTAAAATCTTGTATTAAAGTTTTTCTTTAAGAGTTAGAATATTATAGAAATTTTATTTTTCCTCTGTAAAGGCCTGATGGGCGAAAATTGCGATCGAAACAAGAACTTGTAAGATTCTGTAATGAAAATGTAACGTCTATCAAACCAAATGAACTTAACTTTTCAGTCAAATCGGCAAAAGGTAAATCTTTAATGTTAGATTCAATGAGTATTATAAAATTCATGATTGTTAAATAATAAGCAAAAAATGTAAGAAAGGTGCATAATAGGAGTGAATCGCTGGGTTTTGTAAGGGAGTATGGTTGTGACCCACCTGGGCAAGGGTTTTAAACCCCACATTGACTAACCATAATGCAGGGTTCGTTCTTCGCGGCCCGCTGATATGCTCTAAGGATGTCGACGGCGAGCGTGCGTTCTCACATATAAAAGGTGTAAAGGTGGCGGTAAGACTTGGCTTTCTTTCTACTTACGTCATATTCTTCTACTACTTTTCTGTTTCCAGTGCATGTTACGTCTTGGGAAAAGAAGGTGGGTGATGATGGTGGAGTAAAAAAAAAAACTCATAAAATTATAAAATTCACTATTTTAAAATAATATATATTCAAGTTTAGTATTTATAATCATAACGTTATAATATGATAATAAATATATATATAACATTATATATATATATATATATACCTATATAACTATAGTAGACTAGATAATATTAATAAGAACTATAATATATCATATAAGATAGTATATATGATACGGTATATATAAGTATATATAAATATATAATATATTATACTATATAATATATATATCAAATATAATAATATAAAATACATATTATATAATATATATAATAATATATATATAATATATAAAGGGAGAATATATTCGTCCCTTCAGCTAGTAAACGATGAATGGAACATGCCGGCTAATGAAGGGGAACAAAAAATGCAGCACCTGATATAATAATCTCACTCGCAGAGCTTTATCTTTTGCAACAGCTTCTATCTCTAACTGATTTGGATTGCTGATATTGTGGGGAGCCGAGGCGATCCCATGAAATGTATAACTTTCAGGAAAGGAGGCGGATGTGATTATATCTGTATACTTAAGATAAACTACTACTAGGTAGTTCCTCTTTTATGTTTGGCCAAAGGTTTGTTCCAGTTCCGCACCTGTTTTCATGGCCATTGACATTATATGTGACGGCTCTTGAAAGTGATATTCGTCTGAATGTGGGGAGACCACCATCGACCGGCTCTTGACAGTAACTAATTTTTGATGTGGGGAGGGATGAGCGGCTCTTGAAGTAATTTTTATGTGGGGGGGGGATGAGCGGCTCTTAAAGTGATATTGTTGATGGGGGGGGGGATGAGCGGCTCTTAAAGTGATATTGTTGATGTGTGTGGGGGGGGGAAGGGGGGAATGTCATGTGTGTATCAAAGGTTGAACCTAGGATGGTTGGAACTTGGTTGTTTGGTGAGAGAGAGTCTATTGTTTGGTAGGAATACGGTATTGTTAGGTGGATGTTAGATTCTCTTCTTTTTGGGGTGAGTAAAGTTATAGAGAATATTTGATGTGATGCAATCATTCTGTTCGTTGTTAGTCATTGTTTCAATTGGTTTATATATTGTTGCAGTTATCTGCATGCTATGTTTTTAGAGGGATTTTGAGCTGTGATTGTTAGATCATTAGCATAACTTAATTTTTATGGATGGGGAAGTGTGATGAGGAAGGTCATGCATAGAAATGTTAAAGAGTGTAGGTGAAAAATGGCTCCACGGGGAATTTCACTTTATAATTTGTACGTGCGAGAGGAGTGGAGTCCTTGGATGATCCTAACTGTGCTCCCGGATAGGACATTTGCTATTATTTGTTTGTTTTTTGATGGTTATGTCTAGGGTTGGGATTAAAAAAAAACCGTTCGTTTTTTTTTAAAAAAAGACCAATGGCCAAAATTTTTTTTTTTTTTTTTTTTTTTTTTTTTTAGATACTATTCATGAAACAATATCAACTCTTTTACTAGTAATCATACGCAAAATTAAACATACACGATAAATACACTATGTTAAAAGAGCGTATCAATATATAAAGTAGATTTAGTACTTAATAAAGTTTTATTAGTGCTTTAGGGTATATAATTATTATATTTCACATATTATTATTATTATTATTATTATTATTATTATTATTATTATTATTATTATTATTATTATTATTATTATTATTATTATTATTTTTATTTTTATTTATTATATATATATATATATATATATATATATATATTATATATTATATATATATATATATATATATATATATATATATATATATATATATATATATATATTATATATATTCTTTATCTACCTTTTTCTCCCCAGACTGGCGCTTAAACAGCGTAACAAGCATCAGAAAAGAAAAGCAGTAGAAGAATATGACAAAAGTCGAAAAGAAAGCCCAGCCTTACCCCCCCCCCCCCCTGTTCCATTAATTAATAAGGACTCGTCGCAGTCAGAAAAACCCCCCCTCTACCTTTCACGGCGACTGCGCCCGGCCCCCCCCTATGTAAATTCATCAGTGTAAGGTTCATCCTTGACCCAGGCATGCCACAACCATTACCCCCTCACAAAACCCCGCCATTCTCTCTTATTATGCACCTTTATTCTCGCCTCTGCCAAACTCACATTTCTCTCCTTCAGACATTCGTTTACTGACTCAATCCACTTTTTCTTCGATCTCCCAGCCCGTCGGTTTTCAACACACTCGCCACTATACATCTGCTTAAAAACCGACTATCATTCATCCTTTCCACATGACCAAACCATCTCAACATACTTTCATTTATTCTCTCGTTTACCCCTTTCTTCACACCACACAAGTCTCTAATATGTTCATTCCTCATTTTATCAAATTCTTCTCACACCTAGCTTCCCCTAGATTGCATCTGAACACATTGAGCTTTAGGGATGTTCAGCCTGTTCCGGAGCATAGTCTCACTGACTATGCGGTAACGGATGTAGCAAACATTACGCTCATTGTAAGACCCTAGCGCACTAAAGACTAGTCCCTTACATTCACCAACGATTTAATCGCACCAGCCACCTTTCGTTGTCATTCACAACTTTCCCTACTAAAACTCTGCATCATCCGTTCGCTTCTCATCCAACATATACCCTTAAATATTTAAACTCAGGCACCTTGTTCCACTGCTCACCATCTAACATAACTTCACACTGAGGACTGTCCTCACTCAACAACCATAACCTAACTCTTATCTATGTTTACATTTCAAAACCCTCCTTTTTACACAACCCTGCCAATATCTTCTACCAATCCTCTCAAACTCTTCAGATCGGCCACACAAAACCAAATTCATCCGCCATTAATACGGTTAGGGCACCCCCACTCATCCTCCATCATTTAACCCATTTCCTGTTCACCCCACCTTCAAATTCTTTTCAAAACCCCATCCATATACAAATTGAATAAACCAAGGAGACATAACACAAACCTGCCTCACTCCGCCTATTAATACTAACCCAATCACTTTTGACACCATTTATTCTTACACACACCTCACTATCGTCATACATACTTTGATTCCATTCAGAAAGCCTAATCACCAACACTAAACATGTCACCTTAAACACCGCCATTAAACCTTCCCTATTAAACCCTTCATACCCCTGTTGCAAAATCCATTAAAACCTAAATACAATTTATTCTTCCTCTTCTCAAATTTTCTCTATCATTTGCTTCAATGTAAGATTTGATCCACACATCCTCTACTACTCCTAAACCCACCTTGTCTTCACCATTCAGTCCTTCAGTCACTCTGCGCCACTCTTTCGACCAAAACACCAGAATATATCTTCCCTACAAACACTCAATAAACTAAA
>JABUQX010063439.1:27500-72500 GCA_015478945.1 Trachelipus rathkii | reverse complement strand
TGTATGAAAAGTTTGGGTACATTGAATGTTAGACGAATAAATAATGGTGAGGAGAAGAGAAGAAAGGTGATGGGAGTATTTAGAAAGGGTAATTTTGATCTGCTTGTTGTAACTGAAACGAAGATGAAAATAAGTGGTGAATACGAATGGTTTGGAGTGAAATATGTGTGTGCTAGAGTGGAGAGGGGGAGAGAAGAAGTTGTGATTCTGATGTGTGACTTGTGGCACAGAGCTATGGTGAATTTTCTGTTTGAGTACTAAAATACTAATAGTTAAATTTAAATTTGAGAAGGTTAAGGCATGTGTGGTTGTAGTATATGGTTCATTGAGGAGAGTGGGACTTTCTGGGACAATCTGAATGATATTTTGGATGGGATGAATATGGGCTTCATTATAACTGTGTTGGGTGACCTGAATGGTTGGACAAGTGATCGAAAGAGGAATGGTATAACAAATGCCTTTAGAGTTTCGGGAGAAAATGAAAATGGTAGGAAGGTGATTGATTTCTGCGAGGAGAGTGGTGTGTGTTTGTGTTTGTGTAAGTAATACATTTTTTTAACACAAGATTATCCATAAGTATACGAGAGTTGATGTAAGTAGAGATGTGCCGAAGTTAAGAGTATGATTGATTTTGTATTGGTGAAGATTATGAAATATTTGATGGATGTTAAATCATTGAAGGGGTTTTTGGGAATATCAGATCATTATATTTTTGTAAAATTAAGTTTGTGGAGGCATGGATGGAGAGAAAAGAAAAAAGAAAGTAAGTGGGGAAAAATAAAGAGGCAGTGCGTCTGATCTTAGTCACTAGGTTACCCATTAAAGAAAATAATAATTTAAGCTAAGTAAAGAAAAGAAAATTCTTATATAAGCATAGAAACCTGTAATATATTTTAAAAAGGAAGATGAAATATAATTTAAATATAAAATCACAGAATGTAACAATCTTAAAATTCAGTAATAATATATTAGACCAATGCTGGAAAAGAGAGTTAAAAAATGTTTCATGTTTAAATTTGTGTCATGAAATATGTTTTTTTTTACAACACAGGATATAAAAAATATAACCCCCCCCAAAAAAACATTTATTTTTCACTGCAGATTTTCTTTATCAACATCAAAGCCAAACACAAGATTGGAGTCTTGCATCAGGAGAGGTCATGAATTGTCTGCAAACGTTTTACAGCTTTCAGAAATTATACATTCATTAAGTTTGAAACTTAATATTTCAAAGTATGTACTTTAATCATATATATAGGGTATATATATATATATATTAATATATATATATATATATTAGTATATATTATATATATATATATATATACATTATATAATACTATATATATATATATTTATATAGTATATACTATATTATATATATAATATATATATATATATATAATATAATATATATATAATAATATATATAATATATATATATATATTATAAATAATATATTATATATATATATATTATATATATATATATATATTATATATATATATATATATATATATATATATATATATATATATATATATATATATATATATATATATAATTTAAATATATATATATATATATATTACTAAATGATGCCTTTCTCTTCCCTATTTCTTTTTGACCTTTCTATTGCTTTCGCGTGTTTACAATTTTTGTTACATCTTTTTCTTGATCTTTCTTTCTTTGCTTCCTTTATTTATTTGTCCATGGCTGTAATTAATTCCAACTTTTAACGTAGTTTCTATCGATTTCTTCAGTTTCATTCCATATTATTAAACTTCTTAGCTAATATATTTGCAATACTTTGAATCCTTATATCTATCTTTTTTTCTTTTTTTTTAATCATTACTCACCAATATTAGTTTTTCTTTTTTTTTTTCATCTCTATATTTATCTCCCTTTACTTTCAAGTTTGTGATATAATAATAATAATAATAATAATAATAATAATAATAATAATAATAATAATAATAATAATAATAATAATAATAATAATAATAATAATAATAATAATAATAATAATAATAATAATTTATAATTAATTATATAATAATAATAATAATAATAATAATAATAATAATAATAATAATAATAATAATAATAATAATTTATAATAATTTATAATAATAATAATAATAATTAATAATAATAATAACAATAATAGGGAAGCTGATCATCCAAAGTTTGTTATGTGGCACAAGGAGTGGAGAGAATCAGGTGACCCTGCTTCTGAAAATAGTGACATCAAAGAGCCTAGTGAACAAAAAGAGAGTGAAAACTTTGTACCTTTTACTCAGCTACCTGTAGATCAGGATTTAATCCAGTCTTTAAATCAACCCGTGTCTCAGTTAGATATTCAAGAGGGATTTATTGATGCAACTTTCAAGAATAGTTTACCAACAGGTAGTACACTTCCTTCTCTTTCAACAGCTCAGGATGTTCTATTGAGTAAAGAATTCTTGAGTTCTAAAAATTTCGATGTTAGAGACATTTCCAAAATAGATGATCAGAACAATACTGCTTTACCAGTTGAAACATCTATACAGAAATTGAATTTGGAGAGTAATGTTTACGAACAATCTGATATCTCTAGTCTCCCCAAAACCTCTGACCTTAGTCAAAAGCAGTCTAATGATTCAAAAATTGTGGATGATAGAGAAAATACTTTTCCAGTATTAGAACTGGAGAGTGTCTCTAAGCTTATCGAAACTGCCTCAACGAGTCAGGAGGAATGCAAAATTGAAGCAACTCCTTCTACTTCTGGAGAGCTCCCTGATGTTGCTATAGCATCCACAAGTGAAGGTAATAATTTTAACTTAAGTGATGAAAAAGTTGAAGACGACGAAAGGATCCCTTCAGTTTCTAACGCAAATGAGGAAGCTCTTAAAAGCAAACCACTTGAAGTTTCTACACCAAACAAAGAAATTTTATTAGACAGTTCAAAGCTTGATTTACTTTGTCCGTTAATTTCTAAAAATGAATTGATGGAAGAGCAATGCGCTAAGGAAGAGAAGGAAGATATCGATAAGAAGATTGAAAAAGCTGACGAAACCTCAATAAAAACGACAGAAGGTTCTCACGATTCCTTGGAAGATTCAGATTTTGATCTGGCCTTTAGGGCATTTGGAGCAAGCGGTGAGTCAAGTATCAATGTCGGACTAGCTGATCTTCTCTCTTCTCACCCAGAAATTGAACAACTTGTAGATGTGGCAGGATCAGATTTGCCCCCACTCGTGCCAAACCTACAAAACCCGATTCCTGTTGCCCCTGGTAAGTGAAAAAAAACATCATTATTTTCTTTTTTATTCTTGTTTTCGTATTATATTTCTCGAAAATTATCAGTTGTTTTTTTTTTTAAATTGTTTGTATTTTGTTCCTCCATAAACTCTGTTAGCATAGAGTTCATGAATTTTTATTTTTATAAACAAACTTATATGTTTTTTCCTAATATTTACATCTTTGTTAGCACCAATTATTCCTAAAAATGAGAGGATAGAACCAGTCAATTGCAAACTTAATCTCTTGAAACATGTTGAACGGATGCAGGACAAAGTCGAAAAGAGATTTGATTACATTGAAGAAGAATTAAAAGGTAATTTTAAATATTATACTATATTATATTCGTGTTGGTAGTTATTATTATTATTATTATTATTATTATTATTATTATTATTATTATTATTATTATTATTATTATTATTATTATTATTATTATTATTATTATTATTATTATTATTATTATTATTATTGTTATTATTATTATTATTTGTTGTTGTTGAAATATGATTGAGACAACATTTAGCTAGATTGCATTAATAAAGAAATCAGAGAAGCAAGAGAAATAGAGAAGCAAGAGAAATGAGTACTTAAAAGAGAAAGATTGCGAACTTTTACTGTCAGAAGAATGAACCTAAAAGTTGATGAATTGTTTAATAATATTTTCAAAGAGGAAAGGGTTGGAAGATTAAAGAAATGATCAGTCTGCTATTTAAATAGTCGCGAAAGTGAAAGTGTTGTATTGAGAATAGCAAGGCAACATAATATTGCAAGTTGGGATGGAAAATAACCTTCAATGATGAGATTTTGTTCTTTAGAATAAAAAAGCAGAACTAGGATAAAAGGGAATATAGTTATTCTGTTCTCTTTCATTAATATAGTTCGAATGAAACTTTATTATTCTTGTTATGCAAAAATTTAATTTCCTAAATGCAATTTTTTCTTTGTAGCAAATTTATTTCTTAATTTTCAGCTCTTGAAGCCGAAATGGGGTTGTCATCTGAAATGACTCTTGAGGAAGAAGAAGAGCTATTGTTGTTGGATGAGAATCATCGTGGTGAGGCCACAGTTCAAGCCAGAGGACTCGTTCAAATGCTTCTAAGGGATATTGATACAGTGAAAAAGTTATCAGAATTTGGTGGGAATTAGGTGCAATTTTGATTTAGCTTATATTACGATAATATCTTAAAACACCCTTATTTAAATACACTTTTATGACTATTTTTATTGGTGTATTTACTTGCAAAAACTATTTTGAAAGGGATGAACGGGAAAAAATTTTTGAAAAGATTTTGTGCAAAGTATTGAAGTTATATTTTTAGCATCGCAGATGCTTAGCATGTGAGTGGTGGTAAAAGTGAAAAAAATAGCCAAACAAATTAAAAAATATTAATATTAGTAGAAAAAAAGAAGTGCATGTAGTGAAATAAAGTATTTATTCTTTTAATTCCAAATCGTAAACATTAAGGCGTTTGAAAACTTAAATGATAATGATCATATTTCCTGATACTATTAAACAGTTTTATTTTACCTGCCACAAGTTGCGAAACTTTCGTGCTTGAAAAACTGTACCAAATTTTTGTGGATTGTGCAACGTTGCCAGAAAATTTTTGTGTTAAAAACTTTTAATTAAATACAGTGCAATGAATTTTTTTCTTTTTTCGAAAATTCTTTTTTTTTTTTTTTTTTTTACACCTTTTACAAGTTGCCATACTTTCGTGCTTTGAAACGGTGCCAGAAATTTATGTGGTTGGTACAACGTTGTTAGAAAACTTTTGCACTAAAACTTTTAAATAGAATGCGATGAACATATATTTCATTTTTCGATACAATTTTTTTTTTTCTCTCTGCACAAGTTCCTGTACTTTCGTGCTTTTTGCAACTTTGGGGCAGGAAGTTTTGTACTTTGGTCAGCGTTGCTAGAATAGAAAAGTTTAGTGCGTAAAATAGAATGGCTTAAGTGAAATTATATTCAGTATTTATATAGTTTTAAAATTAAAGAAAATAAAAACTTCTTAAATAAAGGAATTAGCTATATTAAAAATATATATGCAAAAGTTAATTTTATTTTATGATTATTTTGATTATATATATATATATTTTTATATAATATCTAGTTATATATATTTATATATCATATATATATATAATATATATAATTTATATATAACTATATATATATATTAATATTGTTATTATTATATACGGGTTATATATTATATATATAATATATATATTTTTATATATATATATGTATATAGTATATTATATATATTATATATATAATATATATATAATAATATGTATTTTTATATAAGATATATATCTTAATAGGTATCTTTATCTATTATATATATAATAATTATATTATTTTATATATATTATATATATTATTATATATATAATATATATATATATATATGTATATACATATATATATTTAAGGTATATATTAATATATATATAATATATATATAGTATTATATATATATATATATATATATATATAATATATATATATATCTAAAGTATATATATCTATACGGCCATATAAATATATATATGTAAGTTATTTACTCGTCTCAACAACAGTTCAAAATACAGTCAATATTTTTATATAGCTATAATTACTTATAAATATAGAAAATATAATTTTTTTTACGATATATATATAATATATATATATATATATATATATATATGTTGATATAATTTGATATTTTTAATATATATAGAATATATATATATATATATATATATATATATATATATAATATATTTTATTTATATATATATTATTATAAAGAGAATAAATGAATATTTAAAATAATTAAATAATATATATATATATATATATATATATATATACTATAATATATATATATATTATATATATATATATATAAATATATACTTATAATACGGTTATATAATATATATATATATATAATATATATATATATATAATATATATATATATAATAATATATATTATATATAGATATAGATAATATATATATACTATTTATATATATATAATCTATACCTATAATATATATATATATATATATATATATATATATATATATATATATATTATATATTATATATATATACTATAATTATTATAATATATATATATAATAGTATATATATATACTATAAAAATTGTATTACTTTTAACCAGATAATAATCTTTATTTACAGATTTTTTAGATATATGAATATGTAAAAATTATCCTATATTTTGTTTATAATAATGAAAGTATTTTTATTCATTTTGCAATTAGGGAAATATTAATATTTAATGTTTCGTATCAAAATTTTATGTGTATTTAATATTTAAAAATATTTTTAATGTTTTATCATTTTAATTGTTTTCTTTTTTTTTTTACATTTGTAAATTTTTTATTTAAATGTTAAAATTTTTTCATATTATTAATTATTTTTTTTGTAATACAGTAATTTTTCTTGTTTTATATTTTAAAAATGTAATTTAACAATATCTAAGTTCCAGAGGTTAAATGAAGCAAGAGCAATAACTGAAAGTAGTTGGAACCAGAAAATGTGTTGAGGTCAGCATAAATATTGGGTGATATTTCCTCAGTATACAATGATGTGTGAGTTGTTTGCTGTAAATTCTTTTCTTACTTTTAAAGTTAAACCTCAGCACCATAAAATTTAAGCATTCTTCATTTCCTGAGTGATTTTATGTTTAATATGGAAGATTGACTACTATAAATCAAATGTTGCTTACTGAAAGAATGACCCCTATAAATTCATACTTTAAGCTAATTTAAAAAGGGTTCCCCTTAGGAAAGGGGTTTTGCCTTCCAGTGTGGGATTTTTCTATATTTCTTTATATACCTTATGGGCATCTTTGTTATAATAGTTTATCCTTATCGAAGTAGTAGCTTTGGAGTTGTTAACTTTCATGAATTTTATTATAAAATTTAAAAAAAGACGCAAACTTTTCATCGCCATGTTTTTCCTAACCTGACAGCTGGAGAACTGAAAACCTCCACAGAGCACTGGTTTTTGAACGCCCTTGTTGAATTGATTTTGGGGTATTAAACGCCTCCCAAACCTCAGCCTCATTGTCATCACAGTCAGGGATCTGGTCGCCTTTCTCCATCTCATTTAAAGTGTTTCCTCCTACAAGGAGGAACAGGCAACAACTCGATTTGGTAAGAAAACTCATCCAGGTCCGTCGATGCATTTAGATTCCACTCCAGAATTCCCAAGGATACGTTTTTCCCCGATGTATTCTATTTACGTTCAGCCTCATTCAAAATCCCTTACCCGAACATCAGTCCCGTACACCTGAGCGGATTTCTGGAGGAGGGTCTTGACGATTCTGATCCTGAGGTAACCATAATGCTAAATTGTGTCTTCTTGGTGAAAGCTACCTACTTCGGAGTGTAACACTGTCATCACTGACTTCTCTGGGAGCGTTTCGGTTTTCTCCTTTTCCGATGGTTTCCAGAACATATTGACGGGTACAATTTTACCCCAGAAATACATGTGGAATTCCCGAATAAATATTGGCACACGTCTAGACAAATGAGCTACCCATTAATTAATGTATACCTCTTTCCCCCAACGGGACTACCCCATATTTCTCCGAATCCTCGCATTGTTTGAATTTTGGTTGTTTCCCCTACTAGGGTTAAAATCGGTGTCGTTAGAGATCAAGTGCGCACTTACATTCCAAGTTCAGAAGATTCCAACTCTTCTGCCATTCCCAAATGTGTTGTAGGGGTCAGCGGGTGGTATCAGCTCAGTGTGGTAACGACTCTCACTCCCTTTGTGTAAACCCGCCTTGCCGCCCGAACTGTAGTGGGCCTCACGGTGCTTCGTTTGTCAATTGCCCTGTCTTATTTGAATGGGATGTTTTTGAGATCTGTACTCGAGAAAATCTGAATCGATGGGCTTCGAACGGTTCCTCCCTGATAAACTCTTATGCAACTTTATTAGCAAATACAGTTTCGTCGCCTACCCCTCCTCGAACTAGCCATCAGTTCTCCCTACCTCTGGAAAACCTTACTCAAATACGGTGTCCACCAGCGTCTTCAACATTACCCCATGCTACACCATTCCGTTTTTTATCCATCAGTGAGACTTCAAATTCTGACTATCTGTGCTGCGATTTCTATCAATCGTCTTCCAATGGCATTCCTCCAAAACTAGTAACCACGGAAGTTGAAACACATGACTCTCCGTTTCCATCTTCTCGGCATCCTGATGAAGGCAACTCTCGCAAGAGGCCGGCTCCGTCCTCTCCTACCAACACTTCTAACCCCCCATCTGCCCCCTTGGAATAGCGTAAAGGGAATGAATCTGTGCAACCCACAGACTACTAACCCCGGTTCGGAACATCCTCTACAAGATCAGCTGTTGCTGAAAAAATCGAAGAAATCTAAACTCACCTTTCAGCAAAATGGTGCAGAGCCCGCGAAGTACTCTATACTCTTCGTCCGTTTATCCTCACTGATATCTAAGTGGGTTCCCCATAATGAAGAAGGTGCATGTACCTTCCATATAATGGTTGAGGAATATAAGGTCATATAAATACAGCACTGTACAAGCAGGTCAGTATCCTTCAGATCATCATCTTACAACTACTCATATAATAATGACCATTTTAATTTGCCTAGCACGTACTAGACGGGGTCGACAATAAAATATCGCAACAAAATCTATCGCTACTAAGTTAAAAAGCATCTTGATATCATCAGCTACAGTAATTATATATTGTACCTACAACTCAATGCATTATCAAACCTCTTTTCAATACATTTACGCTAAAACTATATAACTAGATTTGAACACCAACTAGTAATATCTATCTTATATATATTGAACGAATTATCATTAGCTTTCAGTTACTAATACTATCACTCTATGATATACTTACATTTAGATCTATATTTATGATTCCTTACAAAGTTTAAGAAACAGTGAGACCAATTATTATACGAGAAAGAATATATATATATAGTAGTTGGTAGTGATAAGAAATATGTAAATATTAATTTACAGACTAATTAATATAAAATATCAAAAACGTACCTCTTTATATATACCTATATAATAAGATATTATATATCATACTACTGAACAAAAATTTGAATTAAGATATTTACCTTATATAAATTATAAGACTTGGCACCTATTACCGCCAACCCATCGCCACGTATTCCGCTTAACTAATTACTATATGTGATTATACCTGTATATAATATATAATAAGATAGTATAAAACTGTGAATAGTATGTAGATTAATAATTGAGATAAGATAAAATATTAAAAAAATTATCACTAGATAGTAAGAATGAGATACTGCTGTACCAGAGTGTCTACAACTAGCTTACCAGTAGGAAGTAAAAAAACAGCTATAGCTTTATATAATATTTTAAAAACCAAGTAGAAAACGTGACCTTAGCTACCTACGAGATAAACAAATTGATGAGCAGTATAGTTCTGAGGGACGTAAATAACAGTTGTGATTGAAATAGTAAAGGATCAATATTGTGCGACTTGATACTGATCTTTCAGTACTGGGAAAAAAGTATATGAGGAAGGGTAT
Source organism: Trachelipus rathkii (assembly GCA_015478945.1). NCBI lineage: Eukaryota > Metazoa > Arthropoda > Malacostraca > Isopoda > Trachelipodidae > Trachelipus > Trachelipus rathkii. Next base: position 62,627 of record JABUQX010063439.1, on the reverse strand, counting down.
TTTAAATATTTGTATGAATTTGATATGTCAATACTAAGGTATAATCGTGACTTATTGTAATTGTCCCAGGAAGGTTGCATTATAATTTCGTAATATGTAATACGGAAAAATCGCATAGTTAAGCAAAGAAAAAGTAAATTAGTCCCCAACTATCCCCGCAAAGCCTGATTATGCGAAGTCGCAGGTGCAGGTCAGAGCCGCTACGTTACGGGGATGCACAGAAGAGAAGAGAGGATCGAATCCCTTTACTCTTACGCAAGGATTTCGCAGCAAGAATCGAACCACCTTCACCGTAATAGGCGACTAGTTGGGAAGGTTTTAAATTCGTAGATGATGCATATCATATGAGATCCTCAGTATATATTACTTGCACGCTGGGTAATGGGTCTGTTGCTGGATTATTCTTTGCGGATATTTAATTTACCCATAGCGGGTTCTTTGACTTTGTTCTTTTAATATTCGTCACTGGTTAAACTAGATATCACAATATATGTAGCTGTCAAAGTGTGAAAAATATAAAAAGTGAAAGAAGATATTTAATAATTTTAATATTCTTTTTATTAGATTTTATATGTCGTTAAAGTAGTAATAAAATATTAACCTATACAGATTAGTATAGGATATGATAAGTAACGTGGTCAGTAGCTAACATTAAGACGAAGGCCGGAAAGGAGGTAGTTAGGAGAACTCATCTGGAGGAGCTCGCCAATACGATTGGTGGGGTTCACTGAGGTTGCCCTGAAAGGGATGGTCTTGTATGTTGGTAGACTAATAACAGGGGACCAATCACCGGAGATGAGGACGTGAGTGAGACGAGGGGGACCTAGGTCCCCCTCTGTCCCCCTTCGGCTCGAACCCCCTAAATGGGGTAAGTGCAAATTTTATTTTAAAAAATAATTCACATAGAATGATAAATGCCCAAAAAAAAAAAAAAAAAAAAAAATAAAGAAAACCTATAAAAAATAAAAATAAAAATCCCTTTCCTAAAAATTTGTGCCAAAAAATGCGGTTTCGTATTTGCAAAATAATATAATATTTTTTCCTACAATGCTAGGTTGCTAGCCATTCTCGAGCTTTTTACCACTGCATGTCAAGCTTTCAGACACAGTCTAAACGAGTGGATGATCTTCCGGACGCCCGAAGAAAACCCACCCTGAATCCAACGAAAAACCACCAGCCTATACCATATATGTTGACCGACGCAAAAAAGAAACATCTAGCTGACTTTTGTATTCGGATAATGTATTTGACCATATTATTTATCAGGCATTCTGTATAATGAAGGCGTCCTCTACATTCTTGAATATTATGACCGATTTTTAGCAATTAATGCTTTTAACTTCTATTGACTTTAGCTTATTTGTGCACGGGGTTGTTGATCGAGCGCTCTCTCGTATGCTGACCCAAAAGATTAAAATTTAGTAACTCTGCCCTTGACACTCGTATTCATTGGGTCCGCCTTAGCCGGCTTATCTTTGGAAATCCTTTCGAACCAAGACGGCTTTAACCACGGGCTCTGGAGACTACCCTAAAAGTTTGTTTTACAGAATCAGGAACTGGGATAATCTCAAGCAGGGACTCGGAGTGAGTTTGTCAGTGCGCACTGGCCTTGGGGTAGTATTGGGTAATCATAGCTCTTTATTCTACAATACAATGGTTCTACACGCCTATATTATCTCAATTGGCGAGAACGCCTGAGCTTATTAGTTTGATGAAGAAGACGCGATACCGAATATTGCGTTATCTTGATAGAAACCACCCTGACAATGTCTTTTTGGTATAACCCTATTTATTCTATAGAGGGATCACTATACTTCAAATCCATATATTTTTATTATTACTTGGACGAATCTGGGCACATCCCTTAATTTCTTTTATGACAGGGTCTTGAACACTCACTAATACTTTTTTATAACTCAGCTCCTTGTAGAAATGTCAAAACTAGAGGACGTATGGTGCATCATGGGGTGAAAAAGGAAAACAAAGGCAACCCTAAAATAATGTTATTAGATTTCAAACACCGCTATATCTCGAAAGAGGTAAAGCGGAGTTTAGACGTGTCTTAAAAACGTATGGGCTTGTTAACCTAACGAGACAGAAAGAGAATTGTAGTTTAGAAGTAGGGTATGATTGAATGCCGCGTTTATTTTGGTGACCTCAGCGGCCCAAGCGTTTTAATAATATTTGTTTTCTCAGCAAATACCCTGGAGCGCAATCCTAGCTCCGTTGATTAGGTTTTTGTCCCACACTCGTGATTTATTATCACATATTTTAAGGAATTTTTTTATATTGGGATCATCATCATAAAAATAGTAAGGGACTGGCGGATTAGCTCTTATTTTAAGACTCTGAAGTAATGTACTAAACTTAACACTGTTTTATGGGTCAAGGTTGCTCTCCCTCTCTTGTGCTTTCCAAACTCATAAGCGATTAGTAATCAAATTTAACCAATGAAGATAGTAGCTACGAGAGTAAAGGAATCAAAAATATATTGAAACACCCATACTTGTGGGAGAGTATGAGGTTTTGTGGTGGCTCTAATGGTCTGCCAAGTTTGACAATTTATGTTAACTCTCCATGATAAACAGCAGAGTGTTTGAAAATTTATTGTCCTTCCTCTTAGCGGTTAAGAACATTTAATCGTACAGGTCCCTGTAATTCATTTTGTTATAATGCTCCTGATGTATAAAACGCGCGTTTGTGGATGATATCGACTACTCTTATAGTATAATAATCTCTCATGGTTCCTTCCCGTTCAGTCTGACCCTTCGCCTTGAGGATTTACATAATCCTGAATAATAATCTTTCTGCGCGATTATGTGTTCAATAATCTTGTTGTCTCGTGAACTGACCCAATCCTAAGCACTAACTATTGGAATTAGTTTGGACACCTAACTCCCGTGGGCAGTAGCGCCATTCTCGGTGTCCAACATAGACTTATTTCGAAATACGGAGCTTATAGAACACATTATACCTCTCAACAATCGTATTTCATGGATGGTGGGGATAGATTAGCAGAAAGTGTTTAGTAATCTCTGGATGTTCGGGAATATGCATAATATCATACCAATGTTGAGCAACGACAATCAACATCCACTATTATCTAAGCACACGGAACACCAACACAAGGCACACACTACCACATATTTTGACTACACATTTACAGCGCATATGACCACATATATCGTACAAACATCCAGAACCTAAACATTTGGACATATCGACACAATGGTAATTACTTTACTTTTGAATGTAAAACACTACTTACACACTTTTTCAGACCGAGAGCGACTACCATCAACATATTACTCCAATTCCGGTAGGACCACAGCAGCAACTCAAACATCTACACTACTATACAACAGCTCTTACGTCATATTTTAAAACCTCGTTTCTCATCCTACACATTGATATGGATGATTCTATGTAGTTGAAGGACGATTCGAGGCTATTATACAACAACTCTGCACAACTGACGTTAAGCCTTATCGGAAGATTGAAACACAATGAAATACATCTTTGTACAAAGCTTTTTACGAAACGTAAACTGTGTCAAAAACACTAACGAGGACCCCGAGGCGCTATCTGGCTGTTTTTTTTTCTAGAACGATGAGCCATTGCAGCGTCAATTCGTATACTGGTATCGCTCACAGACGTTGATGCTGAGTTGGATATACTTTCATGATACCTCACTACTCTTTATGTTGAAAGAGGGTTATGGCTCATCCCTAATTAGTTAGGTATCCTAATTGTCGTGGAGTGTATATATTCGAACGCTCGCCGACTACCACCCCATTGTAGCATCAAAAAGTTACTGATAGAGCGCGATTTACAGATAATCTGTATTCGTTAGCTACATGTACAGCACTCCATCCGATGATGTCGCAAATTCTGGTGCCAGTATGAGCTGTCTACTGACTACCTTAACAACTATTTGAATTGATGATTCAGTATTCGCTAGCTCGATACGATATAACTTTAAAGCTACCTGTGCTATTACACGAATACAGCTCAGGTAATAATGAAGTTTCCCAAAGGTAAAAGTTCTAATGTAGCAATTGTCTATCCTAATAGTGTATTGTGTTCTTATTCATTATTTAACTGCTAGAATTGATAACATACTATTTTGATGCATCGTAACGGTTGAGGCATTTAGATAAAAGAGTAGTAAGGAATCCTTATTGAGCCTTTGTCAACATACGGGGCATTGTTATGCAAAGTTTAATTTTAGAAAGAAACAGATGCAGTATGTACAGTAAATGGAATATATAAGATGGTGTTCAGTCAGACTATAATCTTCATTTCTGTCAGTGCTCTTCACCCAGTGTAAGGATAGATATAAGTGGAGCAAGCTACATTGCCAGTGTAGTAAGGGCACAGAGATAGAAGAGGTATGTCAGCGCGAAAATGCAAAAATTGGCAGAGGGGGTAAGTGCAATGGGTCCTGGGATGTCGTGGATTTTTCCAGGCCACAAGCTTAAGTGTCGCAAGCAATGGAAGTCGCAAAGGCCCACTCAGAGGCATAAAGGCGGGCGCACAGGTGAATATATAAGGTGGGTCACATCTATTGAATGTGAATACATGCTCTTTATTACAAGGATCCTTTTCTAGCCTACCAGGCTCTCTGCGTACTACTTCAAGTAGAATAAGCGCCTATAAGCTTGCAGGATGAAGGTAATCTCTGCTTATCGTCCCGATTAGAAGAGATAAGATACTAAGGGTTATAGACCTCGAATGTGTTTCAGATGAGTGTGGCAGTGATGTATAAGCGAAAATTAAGCGTATGGTGAATATTGTGTACTTACAAAGTCGTGCAAGTGATGAACTGAGGTGTTCAAGAAGATGTCATAACATAGCGTAGATAGAAGGTTAGATATCTATTCCTGTGAACAAACAATACACACCTTCTAATAAGACAAATAGACCAGAAAGACAACACAACTGATATTACTATAGTACTAAAAGAGTATGTATCATTTGACCATCAGTTTTGAGAACTCTCAAATAGTGAACTGATACACTCGTCAATCACGAAGGGTACGCGTAGTTTGGTATCAAGAAGACGTACCGCGCTCGCGCAAACGAGGTTCTTTAGCTCACCTTTCAATCGATGGTCGCGAACACTCTCCGCCCAAAGCTACGGCATCCTGGCCTATGCGACGACTGCGCACATAGCGCTTCCGCCTCTACTGCACTACACCTCGTACAGATTTCGTTGATCAGCCTGGTACCACAGAACCGCGACCACCATCTGGGCGGTACCGAACCTAGTCTTCTGCGAGCACGACGGAACCCAATACTAAATTACAGCTTCGCCGTGTAGAGCAGCGGATACCAAACTATAAATCATTAAATTGCATCCAGCTATTCTCTTACAGTAGAACAACTATTTCTCAAGAGGAAGTTACATATTCTTAGTTCTCAGACAGCTGGAGTATTAACTTCATATACCGCTCAAGATTGCATTTTTTCTAATATTGGAAAATTATAAAATGCGACTAAACAAAACCTGATTGTGTACTGAGCTTTCACTATGTGGAGTTGAATGATCTTATGAATATGTCCATCATATAACAGACAATCATAAATTACCTGTTTATATACAATGTTTTACACTCAGGTTTGAAGAATACAGCTCATAACGAAACTTCACTAGGTGACTTCAGTCATGACAGCTAAATCTCTATCCTATATAGAGCTATTAACAGGAACATTGTTGTTAAGGTAGGATGACGGTCTAAACATCATATTCACAATCATGAGTTGTTAGTTTCAAAGATGAACCTACTGCACAAAACTCATAAAAAAAGAGCAGCATAAAGCTTCATTAAATACATACTTATGAATCTGTTAGCGGTGCGATCTTAATTGGCGATATTCTTCTCTCGAGGAATAGACTATGTCTCTTACTCCATTCTTTAGGTACTAGTATTTCATTTGTGCTTTGTCACGTTGTTCTACAAATTCCTTAGCATGTGGGCTTTGAATAAAATAAAAACTGTCATACTTGCAATTTTTCCCCACTTGCTGGCTTACATAGCTGAAATTCCCCTGCTTTACTGCTCAGTATAAAAACTCTCTGCTATCTTACTCTTGTAACTCTGGGCACTAGACTTTATCGGTGAGGCGTCTGGTAATAAGTTCACTTCTTATTACTAAAGACAATATACAGAGGTTACCTGTTAAGAAGCAAGTAAATCAGTAAATGCAAAAAGAGGTGGTATCATACCTAACCGTCAACACCTAGGGGAAATTGATGTGTGTTAGGGATGCTTTTAAGGTGGTGTTTAACATGCATCTCGGTCATTTGCTTGTAAACTACTCTTTCAGAACTGCTGTTATAACCCTCATGCGTTTAAAGAGAGGTGTTACCTGCTATAAACTAACCGACGGTATTATACGACTCTACTGCATTTACTGCTTTTGAATCTTCTATGCCTTTACTTGCATAATGGGTAACTCAATATATTTTTTTTATTAAACATTATAACTTTCTTGTATATTTTTATTTTTGTTTGAATTACTTTTATTTCCCATTTAATTAAATTCTATTTTTTATTTTTGTTATCAATAACTCTTTGTGTTATTAATCAATTTGTAGAGTGTAAGAATAAAAACGACACAGAGTTTGCTGTATATATAATTACATTTATATCTTTAATAACACATTTCGCACAATTTATATTTCAAAAAGACAATTTTAGTATATATTAATATACAGATTGATTTTCGAGGAAGGTAAAAAACTCGTAGCTTTTCGTTTGTCATTATAAAGACATTTCATTACATAAGGTCAGAAAATTATAGAAACCTCCTTTATTGAGACCGATAGCAAATGTTTTAGCATCAAAAATATATTGATTCAAGTTTTATTTTATATATATACATATAGATTAAAAAAAACATTATATCAACGAAAATCACCACATGTACGAAATAGACTTCCAGCAATTAATAAGATGGACACTCTAAGGGATGCTGACAAGGGGATGGAAGACAGGTGTGTTTTCTACAGTCAGACTTACATTATCTATATTTTAAAAATAAGGTATTATAATATGATATACATGTGCTAAAATTGGACTTGACTCAACGGAGACTGTGATTATAAGTTGATCTCGTATATAGAAACTCGCGAGACCTAAATCTCTACTCGCTGGCATACTTCGACTTTTGCTAATCCGTGTATATTATGTTCAATACTTGTCTTCTTAGTAATAAGACGGCTAAAGCGGACAGGTTCTCAAAATTCGTTGTACAGATATACGTCTAAGAAAGAATTGAGTAATTTACGCCTAGTGATCTCGCAACCGTGATCAGCGACGCAGACGTGCTCTATGTGACACTATGAAAGACAGGATTCGTCGTTCAATCCAAACTTTACAAGGAGTACACCATTTCAAACGTTAAAATCTATGACCAACTTAACGCCAGTCCACCGTAGAGGCAATAGTTCGCTGGAATCTAAACCTTCATTGAAATGAGCAGAGTACGGCAACGTACGTTGGAATGGATGGAAAGTTCATATTTGAATTTGAAGAAGACAGACACATGAAATTATTTCTGTGTACACTCTTCATTCATCCTTTAATAATTCAAAGTAAGCCTTGATTGCCGTATCTTGTTCCGAATTTATTCATAAATGAAATGAGCCTTTTCGCTTTTTTACGAGTTGGCATGAGTTAACGGAAAGAAAAACTCTAAGAAACCGAGCACCCCAACCAGGCTCTGTTCAAACGAATATTATTGACTTCAAAGGAGGTCGAAGGTTATTATCCCATGCCACTCTCCAAACAAAACAAACCAGTGACACATAAAGCCAACAAACACCAACACAAAAACCGACCTGACCATCATCAAAAAGACCCCACCACAAGCACTAACCCGCACCACGTCCACACGAAACACCCAAACGAAACCGAGAAACGACTCATCCACGCACACCGAAAAACTACCACCGAGCACCGAACCCCACCAAACGAAACACACAACCAAAACAAACACCCAACCAGCAACCCAACCCAAAACCATCAACAAAACATAGTAAACTACCACCTTTGCTCCCACCACAAAAAAATACCCGCAGCCTACCAACCCCCCACACACACCACGCCTTAACCAACATACAGACAAGACATACGCCCCAACAACCCCAACCACACCACAGAACCCCATACACCAGCGACAAACCACCGAGCCACACAAGTCCACATACCGCAACAAAACCGAAAACCCAGCGCCCGCACAAGCTGACCCATGAAACAACCGCCAACAAGACAAACAACCAACAAAAAACGAGCACCAAAACCCCACACACACACACCCCCCAACAACCGCAACCGAAGTGGCGGCCAACAAACCAACGAGACAACCCCACTGGCCACCCACGTAAAACCACCCCACGCAAACCGCCCCCAACAACACAGCACTGAATCCACAAAACCATACACGCCAAAACACCCAACCGACAACGCCACAACCACGACTAAACCTGCGACAAGTCCCCAAACCGGACAAAAACCCGAAAATACCGACGCCACCCGAAGAAATAAACTAACACGCAAATAAAACCACACCATATAAAACACCAGCATACACTCCGCCTCTTGCCGCTAGAATCACCTACATTCATCACAGAAGAATCACATTACCACACAACCACACACTCCCAACACAACAAGCCACACAACCCACCCACCCACCAAACAAACACACGACACCCAAAGGAACCCAACACCACGTGCGCCGCGGATAGTTCACCCCGAACACCCCAGACCGACCAACCAAAGGCACACCAACCCGAGCCCCCCCTGTACCCACCCACGCTACAATACCCAACCCACATCACTACCCGACAATCACACCAAAGACCAAAACATCACAAAACGAACCAAACAAAAAACAGTATATAGCGTCAGAGTATAAGTTCAGTACAAAACAAACAGAGCACGACCCTCCAACAAACGATCGACCCATAAAACGAGATACCACAACAAGACAAACACCGACCCAACACCCACGACAAATAGTCCCACACACATCCCCCGTTGCTACCACACAAAAACATTTCTCCTACAAATCACGATATATCCCACTCGCAGGAGAGCGGGTCACACCAATCTACACAGAGGTGCCTAAACCTCGACCACTTACCCCTACAAGATCCGGACACAACAACACCACAAACCAGAGAACTAACCGAAACAACCAAAACCCGCACCCAGCAACAACACAACCCACACAGCACCCGCCAAACACAGTTAAACCACCCCCAACACACCCGCAATACCCAACCCAACACCAAATAAACACCATACAACCCCAACAGCCACGACCACGCCAACACCGACAAAACCACACCACAAACCAAACCACGATCACCACCACCAAAAACCCCAACCACAAATCAAACAACCACACCCAAGCCGACATAACAACACCCCCCACATCCCGCCTGACAAAGTTATGCTTACACCCCGAAACACACCACCACACTACCGCACAAGAAACCACCCCGCAGATGACTCACCTCTTCTGAACATCAACTCCATCCGAGCGATGAACGCCAAAAGCTAAGGCGTCACTAGTCCTCAATCCCCCAAGCAACAACCTACACTTATTCAAACAATACTTCTGTCGCGATACCACATTCCTCACACCCACCGCACGCCACCAGTACGATCGCACCACCACCCACTCCGCTCATCAAGGTGAATATCGAATTACTCGGTACTCCCCCACATTCGGCAGTCGAAAAGTAAACAAAATATCCTTCAACCGAGTTTCCAAAACCTCTACTATATCCACACAACGACACAGGTAATAAGTACAAAGCAGCACGGCAACAGCAAAAACACGCACAACCACCAAACCACACCACCAAACCCGCCCAGCAACCACAAACCACACACACAAGAACAAACAAGGTCAACTAATTGCTGTAGATATTCCAACACAACACGCCCCGACACACACCACACACAACATTCTCTACATCAACTTTACAAAAAAAATGACCCACAACCAACCACCACCCACACCAACACAACCCAAGCAACACACAAAAACACGGCCCAAACAAACCACACCCTAACAAGCAGCTACCGCAAAGAAAACCAAACCCCAAAAACCCCACTCAAGCGACCCAAACACCCCACACGCCACACCCCTCCAACCTCGCCAACCACCCACCCAAACTCCCCCATACGGAACATGCAGTAGGCAACGTACCCATGCACCATATGCAGATCCTTCACTTATCAACCTCACTGAAATTCAGAAGATGAACGGTCCAAACTACCCCACAGTTTGAAAACAAGGTTCTGGACATTTTACAGCTGTACAGCACAACGTGGACAACATCCAACAACCCAGACACCTAAGCCAAACCAAAACACAAGACCACCACATTACTTTTGAATATCATTTAAACTAAACGAAGCACCAAAAAAATACTCGAACATCCAGACAAAAGAAAGTCATTACGCCCACCCACCAACGCATATGTACCAACACTCGACCACACACTTCCAACATCTCACAAAAGCATATCCAGCCTCTCAGAATGGCAGAACCCCAAAACCCCCCCACCCCATCGACTATCCGAAGGCGCCCTACATTGCTTCCCACCTTGAAAACAAAAAGCCCCCAAGAGCACATAAAAGATGTCAACATCGCCACATTAATGACACAGAATGGACACAACGGACCACAATACCACATACAACAAAAACCACCCACAAATACCACAAGCTGCATACATGTCATCTATATGACACCCGCCTATTAAAAGCCAACACACGGCGCTGCTATATTCTATATGTGAGCATTCATCTTTTGAAACTAGTACAAAATCAACACCAACCAATTGACTTTAACGAAGACGAGACTTGATTTAGCATCGTACAGAAAACGCCCAAACCCCTGATAAACCTTTAACAAATCGTATCTAAATCATAGGGGGCCCGCCACAAATACTCCCTCTAAGGAACATAATATAGCCCGCCTGACTGCACCTATATGGCTCAAGTCCGTTAAGATAGACCAGGATACACACCACGCATCGAAAAACCAGCCTGAATCAACACTCGACACACGATCATGACCAGGACAATTTGATTCTGTAATATACCCTACAAATAAACAGCCTGAGCTCATCACCCTAGGACAGCCCAAATCACATCGCTCTACCATATTCCCAACGTAATCATACTAACCCAGAACACCACGAACTTGCCAAATATCTATCTCGCTTTCTTACATACTAAACAAACAACCATATCACACGACGGGGAGATTCACAACACAAGGTACCTTGAACATCAGCAAGCTGCACCACTGCAAGCACAACAAATACACCACTCACTGACACTCAGCAACTCGCAAACTGGCAACTCAGTACATCTGGTAGTTGAAAAATGCAGAGGACCAACCACAAACCCCGAAAAACAGAAAATTCAACACAGCCCCACAATAAACCTTAAGACCTATACAAAACGCAAATATCCGGAAACCGCATCCCACACCAAACACACACCCCACAAAAACCGCTAACACGCGCACCTAAATCATAGATGTAGGGTTCATCGAAAGAACAGAAAAACGAGACACTCCCACATTCACATCCTCGCAAACCTACAACAATCACAGGACTAGAATACGGAACCACACAGAATGACAGCGAAAATTGCATCTCATTGCATGTGCGGAGCTCTGGCCCCAACCCAAAGAACACGCCTCACAACATCATAATCGAGCCATTTTCAAATGAAAAAACCCTTACTTGAACTGCATCACAAGCACACATCAAGCACCCAACCGGCCAATCACACAAAAAGAACTCTCCCCACGTTCAGTACTTAAGTAGGCAAAAATACCCAATTCAATTAATTTTTCTTTTAGAGGTTTTTTTCGCTCTAGTCTTCTTCTCTTCTGACTGACAAACCAATCTTCTTTGATCCCTCGAAGCGCCGTCACCTGTTCCTGGAACAGCCCCACTCCTACCTTCACCAATACAGAACTCACCATCCTCAACATAATTACAGCCTTAACTATACCAAAATCTCACATACCCACACCCTGAACATCGGCTAATACGTCTCAAATCATTAATGCCTTCGCTCGAACCGAGGACTGAAACTTATTTCACCTGACACCAACAAGCCACACAGAAATTATCCCATTGAATAGTATGCAACACCGTTCTATAAGCTTATGTTTTACCCACCATATACTATTCCCCGCCTTTCTCGAGTAGAGGCCTAACATGCATTCTCCACCATAGCCACATTAGGCCAAAAAACATCCACCAAAGGCCATACCCCCTCTGCAAATTTTTGTTCCGAACTGAATAGCCCTCTTCTTCGGATCCAATTATCACAATCACAGCGAGTATACTGTTCAAAACATCTTTCTGCATCAGTACAGGCTTTAGGACTTTTGTTTCATGCTGACACACCTCTTATATGGGAGTTGCTATGCAATCCGTAACAACTTTATCTGGAAGTTTCTATCCAATTCGCAACAGATTATTGTATTAACATCGTTATATGATCCCACAGATAAAGTCCTCTATACATCTGTTTATCATGCACGCGCATTACAGAACCGCTCAAAATTTGAATCCTACTTCGAGGTAAATAATGAACATTAGGGAATGTTATAACTTGACTCTCTTTGGGAAAATACACTACTCTTAATAAAGGAGCTTTAGTATTACCTACATATTGCAATGATCAATCTAATATTCTGCTATATACATCCAAGGCCACCCAATACCTGGATGAACAAGAAAAACATTGATGCAATCTACCGAATCGATGGAACAAAACCAGCCAACAAAAAACAAACAACGACAACACAGGTACCACTGTATAATCGCAGTACTTCGCATCTGACTTCAGTCTTTTTGTCATGTGGAGGTCAAGGCCGTTTATTCCCACAGATACCTCAAGTATAACCCTCTTCCAACATCTGACGGGGATATCATGACAGTATATCCAAGCTCAGCATTCACGTCTACGAATAATGTTCGTGAACCGCTGCACATCGTGCATCGTTCATCGCAAACGAGGAAAACAACAATGTCCCGGTCTCGATCAGGTTTAACATTGACTTTTGAACTTAAAGATATTATTACTTTATCTTCAATGGTACGCATTTCAGTTTTGTATCCAAGTCCTTAACATTAATACTCATATCCAAAAAAGAGAACGTTTAAATGACTAAAAAAAGCAGGCACCGATTTAAAATATAAACTAACCGGAAGAAGAAAAAATTCTTCAAAGAAGTATTCCTTTGTAGCAAATGTCTGTTCGTTCATCTTTCTTTGGCAATTGTGTCCTTCTTCATACGATAACGAGTATCTCTACCACTGTAATATAGTTTCAACACATTCTACACTTCATGCTTTACACCCCCATCCAGAATAGATTGTGAGGTAAATTTCCTATGTCTGTATTAATATCATTTCACATAATCCTACTTCGTAATCCTCTCTTTCAAGTTGTATAGATTCATTAGCACAGTTGTTAAAAATCCCGAGAGTTTATATATCAGGATGTAAATCCAAGGAAGAGAGTGAGAAACAGAGTAATAAATAAAAGATGATCTACACATCTCATGATTGATAATGTCAATGATTCAATGATTTTACTTAACTTCACATTGCTTTATAAGTATTAAACTTGGCAGGATATCCCCTCCATTCAACAACGTAGATTGCTTATTTTTTCCTTTACCTCTGGTAGCTAAATATTATATGTCAATTGATAATTCATGAGTTACAGGATTGAACCTTACTTATTGTATTTCCTGTTTTAATAAAATCCAGCCTGGTTTTATTTTTTCACCTTTTAAATCTTCCAGATAATATAACTTTAAACTATCGCGACTGAATGGTCGGACTATTAGTAACTTTAAAAACTTCCGTAGTCCAACCGGATTCATATCCTTTTCTAAACCTTCCTTCTGTTCGAGAAACTCTTACAAAATCGTACCTATTCCTGAATTTATCTTTATTTTGTTTTTCTTTTTTCACATATATAACGCCTTACGTCCTCTAGTTTTTGACATTTCTAAAGGGTTGACTTTATAGTTCTATGGGTACAGACCTTGTTTAAGAATAAGCCAGACGTCCGAAAATATTCATACAATATATTATAAAGTATCATTTTACGATAATACATGCCATGCAGATTCTTTATAGTACGTTGGACTCTTATCAAATCATTGCCGCATATTGTTTACGGAAAAATGTATATGTATAGCTATACCATACTCCCAGAAGCAGCGCCTTATGAAACATCATCGCCCCTTGAATTCCATTCTCTAGAATCACTAAGTCACAAAATAGATGTAGGTAGTTCTTACCGTCTCCCTTATAATTTCAGTGGTTACGCAATCGCGCAAACAGTAGACTGATCTTTTATCTTTCTTAATTGGCATTACAAACCACAAGATTATCTAAGAGTATACATTACAATATGTAAGATATATATATGAAAACCAATTCATATATAAGAAGCTATATTTAATCATTTTCGATAAATCTAACTGCCATATGCTATCGAGTTGCGGAGATATGGTTTTCCGTGTAGGGAATTTTTTTTCTTACAGGTTTATGTAGAGTAAATGCCTCTTTCCCCTCTAGATATTTTTTTAACTCTTTTTTCTTAATATCAGGATATCTTAATGCGAATCTAGTGAAACCCCCAAAACTATTTGGTTCCCTCAGGTTAAAGTACATCTACTTATCAACTACTGCCTTCGCCGTCCATGTTGTCTAACTGACCACACCGTGTAAGCGTAATATTATATATATATATATATATATATATATATATATATATATATATAATATATAATAATATATATATATATATATATATATATAATATTTTCACAAAATGTTGATATTAGGTCACAAAGGATAAAGAAAGAGAAAAGATTTAAAATAAACATTATTCTTTAAAAGGAAAGAAACATTTACACTAAAAAATAGAGATTTATATATGGTATAAAAAAATCGATTT
This sequence comes from Trachelipus rathkii, assembly GCA_015478945.1. Classification (NCBI taxonomy): domain Eukaryota; kingdom Metazoa; phylum Arthropoda; class Malacostraca; order Isopoda; family Trachelipodidae; genus Trachelipus; species Trachelipus rathkii. The sequence goes on along the minus strand of JABUQX010063439.1, from coordinate 47,595 downwards.
ATTTTTATCTATGCTATTATAAGGTGTTTCTTCTTGTGCGTCCTCTTGGTAACACGTTTAAATTTAATCATGATGCCGTTAAGAAGGCTGATGGTATTGAAGTCGAAGCGTCTTGGCGGTAACGGGATATTATCTAAGGGTCTTGCTAATCGCGTTGTATTTAGGATTAAACTTCTGGGAAAATATAGTCTGAAGTTCTTGTTTGATATCATTTCATCCTTTTACAGGGCCTTTCTTCCAGTTACATGAGAGATCAGCTATCAAGTCAACAATATTTGATCCTTTAACTATTCCATCATCATTACGAACTGCCCTGCTTCATTCAAAGTTAATTGGTCTTTTAAAATATTATATAAAAGTTATTCTGGATTTACGCACTCTAATAGGTAAGGTCTCCTCTAGGAAGTATTTTAAATTTTCTTCATTTCTTCACTTCAAGTTTACTCATTAGGAATATCGTACATTATCGTTAGCGGGAATAGCGTAGGGGATGGTGTAGGTGCAAGTCTTGCAAGATCTATCATTTTTTGTATGGCATCTTGTATATAAGAGCCGTTTCGCATGGCAGGTTTAGGTCCGGAGTGTAATATTCAGGAAAGTGATTTCCCGGTATTTGCTCATCTGTTCCAGACTTTAGGATCCATAATAAGCTATGAGTAGAGGCTGCGGGTGAAAGCTAATGAAATCGTTTCACAATATAAGGATTCTGTTGGTGACAGCTGTTGTTTGCTGATGTGAAGAGGTTGTTAATGCATTGTGTTGGCAATATTCTGCGTAACTATGGGGGTCGTGAATGATGAAACTGTTGCATGGCGGATTTCTCTGGCAAGGCAACCTGCCGGCCCAATAAACTGGGTCATATTTGAGGTTGTAAATGATGAATGCTGAGGAACTGAATTCTGTACAGATGCTGTATTATGCTATACTTCATTTTCTCAATGATCAATGTATATGGAAGTACAGCAAACCTTCATTCATTTAGGGGACAACCCCGTTAGGATATCAGTGGAGCCTATAACGGAGAAGAGTAATGTTAGGAAATACCCCTCCCCCTCTCTGTAGTAACTTTTTCTTTTTATTTTTCAGTTCTTTTATGTTGAGGGAGAGTTTTTTAATTAATGGTTCTATAACGACGTAGCTTTACCTTCTGAGGCCTGTTTAAGGAACATTTCCTTTTATAAGATTTAAACAGACTTCACAATACACACTGTATGAATTTCTCATCCTTCACTAATCGTTTTACGTTTTTCAGAAGGTTTCAGCTTTTTAAATTTTTTTATTAGAGGAAGATACTTAACAACTAGAGCTACTCATTATTCAGGATTATATACAGTTTCTATCTCATAGGGAAGAATGTTGGTACCGAGCAACACTCTGTGGTGTTTTTGGGGGGAAGTTCACACATCAAATAACGTGGGGGATCGAAGTAACCGCTTTATATGTACTTTTAAGAACTCTTTCCTTTGAAGAGGGGAAACATTTGAGTTGCCAATACATTGATTTGACTCATGTCTCTTCTCTGGCAAAACAACAGCAAATACTGTGTGTTTAAAGGAACACTTCGCATATGCTTGCTTTTGATGAAAAAATATTCTGCGTTATGAAAATCACAGAGATATTTAGATGTGATCAATAAAACGGATGAATGCTATCTGCTATTTCCAAATCAGATTTGTGCATTAAATCAGGTCTAATACAATAATTTGTGTCCGTGTATATTGTCCAACGATCCAATATCGTATATGCCTTCATGAGATTGAATAGATCTTTATATTCTTAAAAATTTTTCCTGATAAACATAATAACACATATGTATTTTTTACAGGGGTTTGTTCAAAAATCTGCCTTCCTTTAAATATTAAATAATAGAAAGGTTTTTACCACATCCTGTCGGCCCAGCTATCTACAAGACATGTAGCGGGACTTCGAAACGTAAATTTCTCCACATTCCATACCGTCAAGTACGATAATGAATAATGAGTTTAATTTAAAGTTGTAAAGCAGTAAAATACTATGTTTCTTAAGTTAAAGATTCTCGTTACATTTTTATATAAAATAAAAATGTTCAAAATAACAGAAACTCTGTGTGTTTTTTATTCTTACAATTACAAATTAAAAATAAAAAAGTATTAAAACAAAAATAAAAATAGACAATAATAAATAAAAAGTAATAAACAAAAATAAAAACAAATATTAAAAGAAAACATAATGATTAATAAATATTGAGTTAAAACAGTAAAAACATACGAGTTAAAGCACAGTAAAGCATATGAGTTTAAAGCAGTAAAGCAGAAAAGTTAAAGCAGTAAAGCAGAAAGTCAAAGCAGTAAAGCGTAAAACAGAAAGCTATACTTAATCCCCTGGTTGAGGAGAGTAGGACGACTGGGTTGATTTTACTGATTTACTGCTGAAGGTATTAATGTATATGAGTTAAAGCAGTAACAGAGGTAGTTACAGCAGTAAAGCAGAAAGTTTAAGCAGTAAAGCACGTAAAACAAAAGGCAACTAATCCCCCCCCGTGGTTGTTAGGTAACACATACCTCATTGATGTACTGATTTACATGCTTTAAGGTATTGTAATTGGTTAATAAATCATGGTGAGTTAAAGAGCAGTAACATATGAGTTAAAACAGTAAAGCAGAAAGTTATAACAGTAAAGCAGAAAGTTAAAGCAGTAAAAGCAGAAAGTTAAAGCAGGAAAGCTTGACAGTAAAGGCAGTAAAGCAGTAAAACAAAAAAGCATACTAATCCCCCCTAGGTGTTAGTAACACCTCTATTAACTTTATGATTTACTGCTTTTAAGGATATGTAATGATATTGGGTTAAAGCAGGTAAAGGCAGAGAGTTAAAGCAGTTAAAGCAGAAGTATAAAGCAGGTAAAGAAGGGGAGTTAAAGCAGTAAAGGCAGAGCAGTTAAAGCAGTAAAGCAGTAAACAAAAGCATACTATATAATCCCCTAGGTGTTAGGTCATTAACACCTCTATTTGATTTACTGATTACTGCTTTAAGGTATTGTTAAAGTATATGTTTTTAATAACAATTTCGTACAAATTGTAGTTTAAAATGAATGACTGCTTAGTATTATTTTGAAAAGAAATTCTTTTGAATAGGTTTACATTTGATATACAATATTTTTCGTTTCAGCGCGGTAAATATTGCGTCTGCGGACGCACGCGGCGCGGCGGGTACGCGGGGATATGGCGCCTGCGGGCGCACGCGGCTGACCTGCGGACGCGGACACTTGGAAACGTTTGCGGTCACTGGCTCAACTGTGTAAACTCTTTAGATATAGATTCTGTCATGCTATAAGTGTTTGGAAAATTACTAACTCATAGTAGAAGCATTTAGCAGATTGTAATATTACACATTCAGATATTACCTCATACTCTTATAAACCTAGGATAGACCCCATATTGGGGCTATTCTGGCTCAGGGAGGCTAGGGAAAAGGATTGAAAAAAGTGGCACTCAAATTGGGCACTATGTGGCACTCACTTGGCACTTATGTGGCACTCACTTGGGCACTCAATTGGCACTCACTTGGCAACTCATTGCACTCATTGGCACTCACTTGGGCACTTCCTGGCACTCATCTAATTATCATAGAATTAATCAGTAGAACAACTAATAGAAACATTCACTAGGGACTTCTATACGGGATTGGGAGCCACTAGTAAAGTTGAGGCATCAAAGTGTGGGCATCAATAATGCATGAGGCATCAAAAATTGCTTACCGTAGAATACAAAGGTTAGGGCGAAAAATTACGGGCTGCCAATTAGGGATGGGCCTAAAAATAGGGTGGGCCAAAATTGAACCCATGGCAAACGCAAAGGGATGGTCGTTGTGTTTGTACGGTGATATAGCGATAAATTGTAGACGATGCAAGTATCTATGGCAGTTGAGGTTGTAAGTTGTCATAGTGAATGTAGTGTATAAGTGTAAGGTTGTGTGTGTGGAAACAACAATAGATGCTAGTAGTGATGATGTGATGATGATTGTGATGACTGTGGTTGATTGTGTTAAGTAGATGAAATGGGTGTGCCAAAAATGTAAAAACTGTGTGTGTGAAAAGAATGTGTGGTGTGTGTGTTGTGTAGGTGTAAATGTTAGTGTCATGTGAATGACCTGATAAAATTTTAGTTAGTGAAATGTAAAAAAAAATGTGTATGACGGTGTGTGTGTTGTGTGCCATGGTGTTGTGTGTGATGTGTGTGTCGTGTGATAGTGTGATGTGTGTGTGTGTTACACAAAACAAAAACTGTGAAACGAAAAACAAACACACAAAAAATAAACAAAAAACAAAATGAATCAACCCAAAAATGTGTAGGTGTTCAAGTAGGATAGATCCATACATGACGTTCAAAGTCTAGGAACGAAATATGTGACGGCGTGGGCCACGAGTGGGTAAAAAAATTAGCAGTGGGCAAAAAATGACCCAATGGTATATGGCTCAAGGTCAAAAGGACCTGAAATCATTCATGTCAACAAGGTTAAGACCCCAGAAAAAAAACAGGGCCATAGCACCTACAAGGAGCAAGAGACAATAAATTAACCCAGTGGGTCAAAACCTTGAACCCATGAAGGTCAAAAACAAAAATATACCGTGGTGCCTCAAAATATGACCCATGGTACATCTGTGTCAAGCTCTTGGAGCAAAGCCCGGCCAAGTGACAAAAAGAGTCTCGATAACAGACAAGTGACAAAAAACAGAACTAAGAGGATACAAAGCCCCATAAGATAGAGATCAAAATTACCGTACCAGGCAAACAAATTTGACCACATGGTCGAACAAATTCAGGGGGGGAACCCGAGTCAAATAGAGGGCCGAGCAACACGAACAATACAGACAAGGATTGCAATACCGGCAACCGTTGTGGACGCAAACCTTACTTCGAAGGGTATATAGACAAACACATTAGGGTTGCCGAACAAAAACAACTAAGGGTTCGCCAAACAAATATACGGGTTGCCAAACAAAATATACGGGCAAAAAACATGAAAAAAAAAACAAATCTATTGTTTTGTTGAGAGGAAAAAATAGGCGTCTCAAAAAAGTTTAGTAAGACGGAAAATTTTAGAAAAAGCAACCAGTCTTATTGTGTGAGTGGTAGGAAATATGCGTCTCAGTACTCAGCCAAAGAGAAATTCGTTGGTTATTTTGTACTTAGCCGCCGATGACTTAAAGGAACTTTACGAACTCAAGTTTTAATAGCGTTTTTTCACATAAAATAATGATAAATTTGAAGCAGTAAGAAAAGGAAAAAAAATATGAAAAACAAACGAAAATGAAAATAAGAAATATAAATTTGTATTATAATTATAATTATAATTATAATTATAATTATTATTATTATTATTAATTTATGTTTATTATTATTATTATTATTATTATTATTACTATTATTATTATTATTATTATTATTATTATTATTATTATTATTATTATTATTATTATTATTATTATTATTATTATTATTATTATTATTATTATTATTATTATTATTATGTTCAGAAATCCATTTACTGCTACTACTACTACTATGTCAATTACATATTGCAATTTTTATTCACTAAAATTATAAAGAAAAACACTCGAAAAATACTAAACATTAAACAAGTTTTAAATAAAATTCTTCAAAATTGATGATAGAAATGGAAAATAAAAGAATATTAAAAAGATTTTATGTAATTTTTATTTTTTTTTTTTTAATTTTCTTCTTTTTCTTTTCCCTTACCTTTTCAAAAAAGTTTTTTCTTTCCATTCCATCAACTATACATTAAAAAGAAAACCTTAAAACATTTCTTTTAAATAAAATAAAATAAAAATTTAAGAATGCGGGAGCAGCGCGGAAAAGATTATAAAAAAGGCGCGAAAAGGCGACCATTTTCTTTTTTTCAAATTTAACGGTAAAAAAATTAAATGGACTGCCGAGAATCTCAATTAGAACCGTTCACTACCTGAGCACTTTAATTATTCTTTGATTTATTAAGTGACATGCGGGCATAAGATCAGAGCACAAGTGTAATTTTGGGTGTGTGTGGAGAGAGAGAGAGAGAGAGAGAGAGAGAGAGAGAGAGAGAGAGAGAGAGAGAGAGAGAGAGAGAGAGAGAGAGAGAGAGAGAGAGAGAGAGAGAGAGAGAGAGAGAGAGAGAGAGAGAGAGAGAGAGATGCATGGAGTGAACTAGTTAGTGAGATGTATAGATAGATTGGTAGGAAAAAGTGAGTGTGAAGGTGAGTAAATATATATATATATATATATATATATATATATATATATATATATATATATATATATATATATATATATATATATATATATATATATATATATATATATATATATATATATATAAACTGCTATGCTCTCGTTCTTCTCTCAGAGGCGACTCTGCACTCGCGCTATCGTGCTCAGCACGAGTTGACGATATAGAAACGATCTATTTTTGCAAATTTCATAATTATGATAATATTTCTCTTATTTTTTTGCGTAAGTTGGTCAAATAAATGAAATTATTACATAAAAAATATAAAAGATTATGCAAAATTGAAACGAAAAAGGGTAGAATAGCCGCTATTAAATAACGCTTTTAACACATTAAAAATAGAACTAATCCGTGCCCAAAGCAATTGGCGGATATCTTATTTGTGAATTTATAGTAAAAAATTGTTTATAAATACTGTGTTTATAATTGATACGTTTAAATACTATACATAATAAATAATATTTTATAACAAAAAATATTTAATAAACATATAAAAATAATAAAAATATTACAAAAATACTTTAAAACAATATTAGAAAAAAGAATAACTTAAAGTTAATCGTAAAATGAACAATAGAAAACGGTTTATATATAAAAAATTATTTAATATAATAAAATACACATATATATATATATATATATATATATATATATATATATATATATATATATATATATATATATATATATATATATATATATAAAAAATATATACATATATATATATATATATATATATATATATATATATATATATATATATATATATATGTTCTTTTCCGTTATGAGGAGACAAGAATATCGATTTACATATCGACTCTTTCGATAGATATATCGCTCCCTATTGCCGCAGTTAATGTACAGGATTTGAAATGTTAACGTGTTTGTTGTCAATTTTCCGAAAATATTTATGTATAGCATTTAAAGTGTTAACGTGTTATTAATTAAAACATATATTTTGGAAAATATTGAATAATTCCTGTAGTTATTTAACATTTAAATTAATAATTAATTTATGAAGACCGAATTAATATGAAATATATTTATAGCTAAAAACTGATTCGTCAAACTGATCGTCGCCAAAAGCTGACCCGTCATTATTGAATAATTCTTCAAGTTATTCTTTAAAAACATTTTACTCTCTCTCTCTCTCTCTCTCTCTATCGCTCTCTCATTATTTATATATATATATATATATATATATATATATATATATATATATATATATATATATATATATATATATATATATATATATATATATATATATATATATATAGTTAATCACTCACTTAATTTCAGTTTCAGGTATTTGTCTTTTAATTTTTGTTTTTAGAATATGTTAGGTTAGAAGTTGGGGTGGGTTGGGATGGGTTGGGTTGCTAGGTTAGGTTAGGCTAGGTTAGGTTGATTTATTTTGGGTTGTTAGGTTAGGTTCGTTAAATACAAGGCTAGGCTAGGTTGGGTTAGGCTGAAAAGCACTTGGGTTAGGATTAAGGCTAAGTTAGGTTAGAGATTGGGTTAGGTTAACTTGCATGTTTAACCTAACCTAAAATAACCTAAAAAACAAAAATTGAAAAATAATACCTGATTTTGTTATTAATTGAGTGATTAACCCATATATATACTCTCTCTCTCCCACTCTCTCTCTAATATTTATATATATATATATATATATATATATATATATATATATATATATATATATATATATATATATATATATATATATATATATATATATATATATATATATATATATATATATAAATATATATATATATCTTATATATATATATATATATATAAATTTATATATATATATATATATATATATATATATATATATATATATATATATATATATATATATATATATATATATATATATATATATATGCTGCTTATATATATATATATATATAACTATATATATATATATACTATATATATATATATAATTTTGAATTTAATGGAGATGGGGTAGAATTCCTGTAGTTATTTAACAGTTACATTAATAATTAATTAATTTATAAAAACCGAATTAATATGAAATATATTTCTTGCTAAAAAAGTGATCCGTCGCTGGAAGCCGATCCGTGTTGACGCACTGATTACCCATATAACTATCGAAAAAATCGATATGACAATCGATATATCTTGTCTCCGCAAAACGGAAAAGATCCATATATAATATATATATATATATGTATATATATATATATATATATATATATATATATATATATATATATATATAATATATATATATATATATATATATATATATATATATAATATATATATATATATATGTATAATATATATATATAATAATATATATATAATAATAACTCTTTTCTTTAATAACATATATGTAATAATATATATAATATGTATAACTATATGGAGAAGTTTCTTCACGAGTAATTAAAGGGTTCTAAGGTCGCCGCTGTTAATATATATATGTATATATATATATATATCATATGTATATATATATATATATACCATATATATATATATATATATATATAACCTTATATATATATATATATATATATATATATATATATATAGAGAGAGAGAGAGAGAGAGAGAGAGAGAGAGAGAGAGAGAGAGAGAGAGAGAGAGAGAGAGAGAGAGATATCTTCACACTCAATCACGAAAAACTCAAGACACCACAACCCTAGTTGTAATGGATGAAGTGAAAGATATCGGATTCGGAACTCATACCAAGCATCCATAATTTTCTGAACATCATATAAATATAGAAATATGAAAATCTTGGTAAGAAATAATCTTATAAACCTCAACATTAAGCTAGATTGAGCCTATGTAAAACTAAACAAACTCAACATACAACCTTCCTTCCAAACTTCCAAATATCTAAAACTTTTAACAATTAATTATAGTACATCGTTCCAATTTCTCAAAAAAGGCAATCTTTCAAACTTAGAAAAAACAAAACATATATCTTTTTAATATATACACTATACACCACCTGACTGTTTTGGATTTCAAGGGTACAAGATACATTATCTCAAACATCACTGATACCTCTCCCCCTCCCTCTCAGCGGTCTCTAAGATCTCTCTCCCTTCCACTCCAACACAATTAATGTATAAAATAAATTCAATATTTAAACGGAGACCAGCTCCAAGGAAAGCAACTAAAACATAGTTGATATGTAAATAATAATAATAATAATAATAATAATAATAATAATAATAATAATAATAATAATAGTATGTAAGCAATAATAGCAACTAAAACATAGTTGATATAATAATAATAATAATAATAATAATAATAATAATAATAATAATAATAATAATAATAATAATAATAATAATAATAATAATAATAATAATAATAATAATAATAATAATAATAATAACTCTCCGGCAACTCAATACAGAATATAACCAACCAACAAAAAAGATTAAAATTCGAAATACTTCATACGGTATATATAAAAATAGAAATACTTCATTTTAAGATTAAAAATAGAAATACTTCCTTTTAAATTGATACATAACTGACAATAATATATATATATATATGTATATCATATATATATATATATATATTAATATATATGTATATATATATATATATCTATATATATATAATAACAATAACCAATATATCTATATATATATATATATATATATAATATATATATACTGTATATATATATATATATATAGCATAATTATATACATATACTAATATATATATATCATATATATATATATATATGTATATATGCTGCTATAATATATATAATAACCAATAATATATGTATATATAACATAATATATATATAGCAATAATATATATATATATATATATATATATATATGCTATATTGCTTATATATATATATGCTCTTTACTACTATATATATATACATATATATATATATATATATATATATATACTATATATATATATTGTAATATATGCAAAAGTTACTTTTATTTTCAGACTCTTCAGTACAAAATCGTTCCCATCTAAATTTACTTAAAAAATTTAATTATTGTCAACAATAAAGGACACTTTCATCAATAGTCATAAAAAAATGTCATCCTCACTAATGCAATCACCCAAAGAGGACTCTTAAATCAATCGTCTCAAAAAATGTCATCCTTCCCCTCCCTAATAATCAGCCGGGCATCTGTAATATAAAAATTTTAGCCATTTCAGATGCTATAAATATGGTGGGGTTAGGTTAGGTTAGGTTAGGTTGGTTTAGGTTAGGTTGGGTTGGAGTTGGGATTGGGTTAGTTAGGTTAGGTTAAGTTAGGTTATGTTAAGTTTGTTTGGTTAGAGAAACTCTAAATAACCAGATTTTTTATTTTTATTTTTATTTTTAAACAAATGTCCACCGATTTTCCTGTGGAGCATTTAGGTATAAGGTCCTCATTCCCTGATCCTAGATCGTAATCGTGATGATACATTCGACGAGAAAAATCAATAATCTAACCAACATTTTACCTTCAGCTTCAAAAGGAACGCTAAGTCCGTGTATATACTATATATAACTATATATATATACATATATATATATATATATATATATATATTTTCCTATATATACACATATATATATATATATATATATATATATATATATACTATATCTCTATATATATATATATATATATATATATATATATATATATATGGTCGGCGTTTAATAATATAATATATATATCTTAAAAACTATTAATGCTACATTAAAAACGGAATCATTGGTAGAAAGATTGCCCTGGAAATGTAAAAAAAAAAAAATTATATCTCACAAAAGCTACAATAAGCTGTGAGTATTGAATACATTTTGGAATCTATGGGAAGATTCCACATAAGAAAAGGTAAAAAAAATAAAAAAAAAAAAATTATTGTTAATAATTATAGTAATATGATTAGAAGGCCTATTAGAGACCTTTTATTGGTTATTCGTTAAAATAAATAGACTTTCTATTAAAATAAATAGACTTTCTATCAAAATTTTGCTTTTTTTAACTAAAGAGAATACCCCAAGGTATACGCGCAAATGGCGAGTCAGAGGGTCTCTCATTCCGGGGAACTACGGTGTGAGACTAATTCCCCATAGGAGGTCTCGGAACCCCCGCTCTTTGGTATTTGGGTGTCGCGGGGTTCCTCCGCCCCCTCCCCTACGGAGTATGGAAAACGTCCCCCTATGTATGTTCCCCATCAGCTCGAGCCTATTGTGCCGTATAAAGCCTTTTCCTGTGAGGAATTTCCAGGTTCCCAAAATATTTATTCGCTGTAACTATTAATAGTTTTGAGATAATTTTTTTTTTTTTTTTTTTACATTTTTCCGTACTAAGAATTGGACCAGGATTCCTGTGTGTATTCCCAAAACCTATAATTAACTTGTAATTTAATACATGGGATATACTAAGCTTATGACTCTCTACCATATATATATATATATGCTTAACATATATCTATATATCTATATATATCTATATATATACTATACTATACATATATATATATATATATATATATATATATATATATATATATATATATATATATATTTATATATATATATATATATATATATATATATATATACCATATATCTCTATATAACTTTATCTAAATAAATTCAATTTAAAATTGAATTGAATCATTGGAAATTATTGATGATCTATGTTCTCGTTGTCTTCGATGGTCAATTTATTGAAAATATTGGTAAATAAAAACTAGCATAGCTGATTTTGCTGTTCTCAGCCTATTTCTGACCTTCGAATGAACCATTCCAAGCTTCTAAGACACTCTCTTTCCACGCCTGCTGAGAATGAATAAAATTTGAACGTTATTGTGAATAAAATTTGAACAAAAACTGAATTGTGTTAGGATTTTTTTTATGATTTCTATCAGGAGAATGTATTTTATTTAGTTTATTTTTAAGAAAACTTAAGATAAGACTTGTGAATAGGAGGCACCATGCATTGTAGATTATGATATCATTTAAGGAAGATTAACATTTTTCATTGACCCATTCCATTGCAGATTTTTTTCCCTCCCAATTTAGGTGTTTTCTTCTGTAATGAGGATGCATTATGCTAGCTAAATAATGAGTCAGAGTTAGGGCAAGTCGCATTTGATTTTAAAATTTTTCATATCCCTATCAGTTAATGGCCTATGAATCAATTAATATTTTTCTCCAAATCCTTCCAAATTTCTGCAGCTTCTCTAATATTGCATACAACACTTTGAACTTTGTCAAATGCTACAACATCGTTGTGCTTTAATATCTTAAGCATGTCTTTGGCACAAAGTTACATGCCAGTATCTATTAATTTGGAGTTGATGTTCTTTCTTTCTCTATCGCACACTGGAATTATTAATGTTCATTTCTTTAAGTGTGTTTCTGAACAATTTAGTGTCCTTATGACATCTTGAGACGTCATAAATGCCATGCCCTCTGTTTTCCAATTTTCGGCAAAAGTTGTTTTTGGTTGTTTCTAAAACATTTTACTATATGAAGGACATGTACTTTAATATTCTCGATGTCTAAATCTTTTGCTAGTAAATTTAAAATGAAAGCTAAATCTTCGTAACAAACCAATTCACAATTCTCATTCTTTAATAACTCTGCCTTCATTTACAAAACATTGCCTGTATTATTATCAGTAACCCAAAATTATTAACTATGCCTTTGAACATCTGTTCATACTTTGCTATTGCACACTTCCTTAAGGTATTCTGTGTGTCTGTTATGAGATACATCAATGTTATCAACTAGGTAAACTTTAGATGCTAGGGATGTCATAGTTACATATATAACTTATTTTAATTATTTGACCATTCGTTGAGACTCATGCATACCGAGGTACTCTTTTAACTTTTATCTAACATGGTCATATATTAAAAAACTGAATTTATTGAATAACTAAAATATTAGAATACTCCAAAAATTTCAACATTCCGTCTTTTGGATAAAAAAAATGATTTCCTAAAATAAAATTAGTTAATTAAATCGCATGATTAAATTATTTTGATTTAATCAAGTACAATCCTGATAAACTAAAAAAAAACGGTCTATTTCAATCATTAAATTCCCCTCTATTGGAGAAAATAAAACTACTTGCAGAAATCTTTCAAAACTCGTTATTGCAACGATTCGAATCTTCAAAGAAGTTCTGAATCCAAAATCCAATATGGCGGCAAATTTTAGACAAAGAAACTAGTCCTATTGAGTAAATGGTAGGAAAATATACATCTCTATATTCTTCTAATGGGAAAATCGATAGAAATTTGTACTTAGCCGACGATAATTTAGAGGAACTTCACACACTCTAGGCTTAATCACGTTTTTCTTATAAAATCATACCTTTGAACAAAGCTAAAAGAAGAAAAATGAAGAAAAAGATAAAAGGAAATAAAAAAAGAAGAAGAAAAAGAAAAAAAATGAAGAAAGAAGAAGAAAGAATAAGAAAGAAGATAAAAAAGAAGAAAAATGAAAAAGAAGAAAAACGAAAAAGAAGAAAAAAAAAAAAAAAGAAAATGTAAAGTAAAAATAAAAAGAAAAAAATAGAAAAGAAAAAGAATAAAAAAGAAATTTTTTATTATTATTATTATTATTATTATTATTATTATTATTATTATTATTATTATTATTATTATTATTATTATTAATTATCCCATGACTAGAAAGCAACTTACTGTTATTCCAACCATTTCTGCTAAGACCACTACTACTACTACTACTACTAATACGTCAATTACAAATTGCAATCTTTCAATCTTTAGCTCTTCAGCTCTAACAAGCTCAAAAAAATACCAAACATGAAACAAGCAAAATATAACAAAAAAAACTATTTTCAAAAAAATAAATTCATTTCAAAGAAATTTCTTCAAATTGATGATAGAAATGGAAAAAAAAATTATTTAAAAATATTTTATATTATTTTTTATTTATTTTTAATTGTTATTCATAGATTTATCATTTAGTTATTTTAATTTTTCCTTCCACATTTATTTATTTTTTTAAATTTCCTTTCGATTCCACTATTTAAAAATATCTGCTAAAACATTTCTTTAAAACGAAAAAAAAAGTTTAAGAGTTCTGAAAAGATTATAAAAAAAAGACGCGAAAAGACGACCACCATTTTCTTTTTTTCAAATTTAACGGCAAAAATTAAATGGACTGCCGAGAATCTCAATTAGAACCGTTCAATACCTGAGGACTTTAATTATTCTTTGATTTATTAAGTGACATGTGCGGGCATAAGATCGAGCACAAGTGTAATTTTGTGTGTGTGTGTATGCGTGTGTGTGTGTGTGGAAGAGAGAGAGAGAGAGAGAGAGAGAGAGAGAGAGAGAGAGAGAGAGAGAGAGAGAGAGAGAGAGAGAGAGAGAGAGAGAGAGAGAGAGAAGGAACATATAGAAAATGGAAAAAGTACAGGTACAACTAGTTCAAACTCTACCAAAGACTCCTGAAATGGAATGTGGAGTCCCTCCAGGTAGGATACTAAGTACTATTTTCTAAAATGATATATGATCTATTTTTGGAATGACCTTCACTAATACAATATTTTTTTTTGTGCTGTGAAGTTGATTGTGTACTTTCTCATCCAAATTTTCAGGTTTTTGCTTCAGCAATTCAGGATCCAGGAAGCTTAATGTTCACATCTTCACAAGATGTCTTCTAAATAATCCTCCTTATGTAACAACGCATGAGATGAAATTCAAATACACAGCTTCATAAATAAGTCTTATATTTTGACTAATAGTTAGCTGGAAATTTAGATGTTAAATGTATTAAAGATAAAGAAGGAAACCCATGGTACCCTTAAAATATTTCACAAATAAGAATTGGGAATCAGATAAGAGGAAATAAGGAATTCTATTGGATCTTATTAAAATTATTGAATGGTAAAGAATAGACTTAATCTCGATTTCCTCTGAAAGATCAATGCAAACACCTTGATTACTGACAAAACCATGGAATTAAACCGCTTCTTGAAGTTTTCCGTTGTAAAAGAGTTGACTTTTTAGAAGCTGAAACATTCAATGTCATTAACAAAAGAAAATTTAATTGTATGAACATACTCAATACTGCAAGGTCAAGATTATCAAAAATGATCCTCTAACGAGATTGTTTTACTAAATATTATATCTATTATTTTTTCTTATTTTAAATTTTTTAAACTTACTACTACCTATGTGTAGTAGAAAAGGATGTTGTTTCAATCAATTACAGGCCTACGATGAAAAAATTGTTTTAAAATATTTAGATGTAATTTATAGCGCTGATTTCAAAAAATGACTTTCATTTTCATCCATCACGTACAGTTTTTTGAAAAAAGGCTATATATATATATATATATATATATATATATATATATATACATACGTGTGTGTATTTATATAATATATATATATATATATATATATATATATATATATATATATATATATATATATATATATATATATATATATATATATAAATATATAAATATATATATATATATATATATATATATATATATATATATATATATATATATATATGTATATATATATATATATATATATATATATATATATATATATATATATATATATATATATATATATATATATATATATATATATATATATATATATATATATATATATATATATAATATATATATATATAATAATATATATATATATATATATATAATAATAATAATAATAATAATATATGGGGACTCTACTCTGCTACTCGTGTTCAGCACAAGTTAACATTATAAAAACGATCGATTTTATTTCATAATTTTACGATAAAATTCTCTTATTTTTTTGCGAAAGTTGGTCAAATAAATGAAATTATTACATAATAAATATAAAAGATTATTCAAAATTGAAACGAAAAAGGTAAGAATAACCGCTATTAAATAACGCATTTAACCCATTAAAAATGGCGGCAGTTCGTGCCCAAATTGAATGGCGGAGATGGTGTCTGTGAATTTAGAGTATAAAATTGTTTACAAATACTATATTTATAAATAATATGTTTAAATACTATACATAATAAATAATAATTTTATAACAAATAATATTTAATAAAATAAATAAAATAATAAAGAAATTACTAAAATACTTAAGAATAATGGAAGATAAAGAATAACTTGAAATATTATTATAGTTAATCATGGAATCAACTATCAATTTATTTTTAAAACTTTATACCCCTTTTCTAAAATAACTTTAAGTGATGGAAAAAAATGCTGAGGTCATATTTGAAATCAGGACAACAAATCCAATATAATGAAGTGAAAAAAATAAAATGCAAGTATAAAAGTGACAATAATATTTCAGGCAAAAGTTGCTTATTGTTGAACTCGGCCAGCCATGAACTCGGTAATATTAGACCGAGTCCGGAACCTGGTACATCACTAACATATATATATATATATATATATATATATATATATATATATATATATATATATATATATATATATATATATATATATATATATATATATATATAGGTGAAACTAAAGAAAGTACCCGCATGATATCTCTAAAACTAAGGTAGGTACAAGAAAACTAATAACATATATGGAATCAGCGTAAAAATTTGTATGGAAATTGATTTTTATTTTCCTCCAAAACTACTATAAGTACAAAAAACTAATAACATATATGGAATCAGCGTATGAAATTTGTATGAAAAAAGGATTTTTTTTTTTTTTAACTAAAAAAGAATACCTTAGGGTAAAGCCGCAAATATGCAAAGAGCCGATGTCTCTTTGCCTCCTGGAGAGACGACGGGGGATCTTGTTCCCCTCTCCACCGTCGGCTCGAGCCATCTCTAAAAAAAAAAAAAAAAAAAAAAAAAATTCATACGCTGATTCCAAATATGTTATTAGTATATAAAAAATCCTTTTTTTCATACAAATTTCATACGCTGATTCCATATGTGTGTTATTAGTTTCTTGTACCTATCTTAGTTTTGAAGATAAATAAAAAAATCCATTTTCCTTACAGATTTCCTTACACTGATTCCATATATATTTATTAGTTTTCTTTTTTACCTATCTTAGTTTTATATATATATATATATATATATATATATATATATATATATATATATATATATATATATATATATATATATATATATATATATATATATATATATATATATATATATATATATATATATATATATATATATAAACAAGTGTGATTGGGTGACTAAATACGAGAGGAGAGGAGGGAAGAGGAGGGGAAAGAGAGAGATAGGAATGAGAAGGGAGTGAGGAGGAGGGAACGTAAGAGATCACTGCATTAATTACCATTTATAGAAACTAGAAAGGTTAGGAAATAATCCCTTGTATCAAGCTCTTATGCATTATATATATATATATATATATATATATATATATATATATATATATATATATATATATATATATATATATATATATATATATATATATCTTTATATATATATATATATATATATATATATATATATATATATATATATATATATATATATATATATATATCCCCCGCAAAGGGGTATTGATTCTTGTTGCGGTGTTATACTCTTGGTGAATAACCTGGAGCATAGCATAGTGACAAGAATAAATACTTGGGGGGTTTCGTGTGTCCCTCCGGCCCCAGCACTAGTATGTGCATTTGGCAAATACTAAATCTTTTAATTTTTTATATCCCCTCATTTTTTCAAACTGTCTATATCTTTCATCCTCCTCCTCCATCACAGTTCTCTCTCTCTCTCTCTCTCTCTCTCTCTCTCTCTCTCTCTCTCTCTCTCTCTCTCTCTCTCTCTCTCTCTCTTCAATTCCTACCCATAAATCCCTTTAAGCCTTTAAGTACTTTGTACGTACTTTCCCTCTTGAAAAAGATTATATCCGCCCATTTTTTCCCGTCACAGCCCCTTGGGCCCTCCGGTGTCTCTTCCCACATGGGTCTTCGGTCCAATTCACACTTCTTCCCCGTGGATGAAGGTACAGGCTAAAAACTGGTCTTTTTGTTCGCCTATGACTGGGCCGTCAATTGTAGGGGACCCGAACCTTCGAGCTAACCGCCGGAGGAGGCTGTCCTGCACTTTGGAGCTCCGGCGTGAAGTTATGTAGGTTCCGTGCAGTACACAGGAGGTAAGCCGACGTGGAGTTCCGGGAGGCTCTTTCGAGGCCACATCCACAGTCTACTCTAAAGAGTGGGGTCCATGAAGTTGTGAGAGTCTCTGGTTTGTGAACTGTTGTGAGGAGAAGTACTAGCCTACCTTATGAAATATACGCTTTTCCGGTCCATCATGTTATTTACTTTTAGGTTTCATTTGTTTGATTTTATATTTGTTCAAAAATGGAGACGAAGTCTGTGGTGTAACTTCTATGAAAATGGTTTGAAAAGATAATACGTTATTAAATCAAGGGGTGCACAATTACCAACTGTCGAGCATCCCACCTCGGTCCTTCCTTTTCCTAGACCAGCAGGATTTTCGACTTTAATTCCTTCTACTACACCTGAAAGTCCTCTGCGTAACCTCAAGCATTCATCGTCTGGCACGCTCTCGACACCTGAGGTGCCCAAACGGTTGGGGCAATTCCTAAAAGGTACCCCCCGTCCTAATCGCTCTCATTTATTTACTCCATTTGCTCCTCTCACTCTGGGAATGCCAGCTGATACATCATTCTCGATGTATAACTTACTGCGATCCAGTACCTCCAAAGCTCTTACTAAGCAAAGAATCCTTATTCTTAGCGATGCACTTGAAAAAGCTTTAAGAGCTGAAGAAATGGGTTCCTTCTCGTTCAAGCTACTGCCCGGAATCAAAGTCCCATCTTGTCATCCTTAACGTCTCTCGGAAACATCCCTCTTATTTCCACTCCTGATGGAATAAAAAACACATCCAAAGGCACTATTTATTCTTTAGAACAGAAAAACGAAGATATTGCTGTCATTTTAAGAAATCTCCAGCAGAAATGATTTCCCGTTACAAATGTTTATAGATTTCCCCCTTGTTGGGACTAGCCTGATAATCTCGTTTACTGTTAACCTTTAGTATCCCTTATCTACTTTCAAATGTGAAACTAGGGTTTACAAGCTATAGTGTTCGTACGTTTATTCCCCGACCCAGATGTTGCTTTAAATGTCAACGGTTTGGTCATCCCCGAAAATACTGTAGGGGTCCGGATGACATATGCCCAGTCTGCGGAGAAGAATTTCACATTCACTGTGAAAACATACCATATTGCAAAAACTGGGGAGGACCCTACAGGGCCTCTTCCTTAAAATGCCCGTCTTATCTGTTTGAACAGGAGGTTTTGGAGTTATATACCAATACAAAAATTGAGCAGGAGAGATGTCATACAAAAGCTCAAAGACAAATATCTCACAAGACAAAGGCAATCTTATGCTACAATTGTAGCAGCCCTTCTGCCTCCGCGTGTTAATCCAACGACACAACTCCATTCCAGCTTGTAATCCCTATTTCCAAAAATGGAAAAGATCCGAAGTTGGCGGGCTACCAAAGACCAATTTCACTGACCTGTCATACTTGTAAATTAATGGAGGAAATGGTTCCAAGCCACCTTCTCCCTGTTCTTTAGAGTCTCAAGGCTTTTTCAAACTTCCAGTTTGGTTTCCGCAAAAATCGTTCGACCACGCATCCCTTGTTAAAACTGGATCATGAAATCTGGGAAGTCCTCTCAACTGGTGGAATGGTTCTTGGTGTCTTTTTTTACCTTGAAAAAGCTTATGACAACGTGGAGAACTGGGGTTACTTAAACTCCACTCGCTTGGTTTCCAAGGA
>JABUQX010063439.1:17500-22500 GCA_015478945.1 Trachelipus rathkii | reverse complement strand
AGTTAACAGTTAAAGAGGCATCCTAAAATTATATATCCTAAAATTTTGCAAGATACGGCTAACACAATTACAGCTTTGCCTCCTAGTCAAGTAA
This sequence comes from Trachelipus rathkii, assembly GCA_015478945.1. Lineage (NCBI taxonomy): Eukaryota > Metazoa > Arthropoda > Malacostraca > Isopoda > Trachelipodidae > Trachelipus > Trachelipus rathkii. The sequence goes on along the minus strand of JABUQX010063439.1, from coordinate 22,406 downwards.
ATGTTGAGATCTTATTTTCTGCTTTAAAAATAATAAAATCGGATCTAATGACATCGTTAAAGGAGGATTTTATTGAAGTTTCATTTTTAAGAAACAATTGTTTTGAATGAATTTATATTACATATGCTCAGGCAATTCAAAGAGAAATTATTTTAAAATTAGGAAGAAAGTGAATTATAATTTTTTTTTTTTTTAAATAAAAATCAGCTTTGAATAAAATTATATTACATATGTTCAGGCAGCTCATAGTTCAAAAAAGAATTATTTTAAACTTTAGGATGAAACTGAAATATAATTTTTTCCTTATTTTTATAATAAAAAAAATAACTTTTAATAAAATTATAAAACGTAAATGAACAGGCAGTTCATTGTTCAAAGAGGAATTATATTAAAATTTAGGAAGAAAGTGAATTATTCTTTTTCTGTATTTCTTAAAAATCTTATTTTCTATAAAATATTTTGTTTTAATTCAAAGTTAATAAAGATTCAATTAAAAAACATTCAATTTCATCATACAATAAAAATTTTGTAACATAATTAATTATTTCAAAAGTGTAAATGGAGAAGGAATTATAACTAGGAGCCGGACAATTTTAAAATGCCAGAGTCGGAGCCAAGTAATTTTAAAATGCTGGAGCCGGATAATTTTAAAATGGAGGAGCCGGAGTCGGAGCCGGGAAATTTTAAAATGATGGAGCCGGAGTCAAGCCGGAAAAAAATTTGACGACTCCGCAGCAATGGTTAAAGGCATCATACCTGCCTCATTCCGCAGTTCTTGGTAGATTTACTCCAGTTTTTACTGACGTCACTAAAACAGGGAACAGTGCCCGGGTGCGTCTGCTCTTTCACAATTATAGCCTCTCTACTCCCTCCTCCTCATGCTTCAATTTTTTATTGCAGAATTAATGGCTAAAATGATTGACTTTCTCGAATTACTTAACCATGACCACCCTTATGTCATTTATTCAAATTCTCTCAGCGCCCTCCAGGCAATTATAGCCCCGCATTCTAAAAACACAATTACGCTATACAACAATTTCTTCGGCTGCTCCACTCTCGTAAGGAACAAATCATACTATGTTCATTCCCCTCTCACGTAAGGGTAAATGGCAACGAAATCGCTGGCAGAGAGGCCAAAATGGCGCCTCTTCTTTTCGGGGCTGTTCTAGGTACCTCCCGGATGCCATTCAACAAGGTCGCATCCCATCAACTGTATTATTATTATTATTATTATTATTATTATTATTATTATTATTATTATTATTATTATTATTATTATTATCTGGTTGAACCTTTTGTTTTCATGGTGCACTCGGAGATTTCCACTCAGATCTGACGCTTCGTTTGAGGGTCGTACAGGTAACAACCCCACGTCTCATCACCCGTTGTTACCCTATTCAACAATCATCGATCCGCATCCACCATAGCAATAAGCTATGTAGGCTAGCTTTTCATATTGCTCCTGAGTGAGGAATCTTTGGGCAAGGTGCTTACACAAGGGGTGCACATTCAAGTCTTGTGCGAGGATCGCGTGACAACTGCCATGAGAAATTTCGACAATATTGGCAACATCATCGATGGTTTGCCTCCGGTCAGTTCGGATTACCTCCCTTACTCTAGTAATGGTGTTATCATTACGCGCTGTAATTTAATGTTTGCTCTCTGCTCAAAGTGGGCCATTCTTGATTAACACTCTTTCCGACAACACACAAACGACTGTACCTCAAGGCAAACCGAATCGCAAACACTGACACATGATCAGCACTGTTATACGCTGCTGATACACGTCCTTACATGTCTGCGCACATATTTCTCACATGCTCTTATTACATTGTAAAATATGGAAACTGATCGAAATGTTCCGGTATTTTCTGACTTCACCTTATATATATATATATATATATATATATATATATATATATATATATATATATATATATATATATATATATATATATATATATATAAATATATATATATATAAAATAATGAAAACACCAAGTCAATAGCTCCCCGTTAGGTTGAGCCTAAAGTTATGAAACACGCTACGCCCAAATAAAACGAAACATACTCAACATACAATTCTCCCCTCCCAAACATCACAACGATTACATCATTCCAACTTGTCAAAAAAAAAAAAAAAAAAACTTTCTAATTTAGAGGAACAAAACATACAATTCGTATTAACATATACTCAATACACCACTTGACTGGTTTAGGTCTTAAAGATACAAGATAAAATAATCCCATAAACATTACTGATAACCCCCCCTCCGTAGTTTCCCCCAATCTCTCTCCCCCCTTCCCCCGCCAACACAATGAATGCAAAATAGATTCAATACAAAATGTAGGTCAATGTATCTATAATGATATTAGGAATATTAGTTTTTACGATGAAGGAGACGTAGGACAAGAGCCAGAAAATGAGGTAGGGGGTTAAGAAAGGGGGGTTAAGAAACGAGAAGACGGGGGAGAAGGAGGGGTGAGAAGATGGGAGAAGGTAAGTAGAAAATGGGACAGAAGGAGACAGAAGGGGGACAGAGGCACAATCGGAGAGGCAAAATGACCAATAAAATGAAGTCCGAGTGAATCTGCAAGAAGAAAATGTAAAAACTGAAAGTGAGAATGAAAATAAATATAAGTGAAATGAAGCAGGTATGAGGAAGAAAATTAGAACAGAGAAAGAGAGAGAGAGAGAGAGAGAGAGAGAGAGAGAGAGAGAGAGAGAGAGAGAGAGAGAGAGAGAGAGAGAGAGAGAGATAAAAAACAGTTCTGAGCTGATTGCTTCCCTCGCCTTCCAATTCATTTAACGCAGAAAGAAAGATATAAAAAATTTATGCGGTGTTCGCTTTTATTCAAGGGGGGGGGAGAGGGGGGCGGGGTATTATTTTGGGGAGGGATAGGCTGGGAGGGAATAGAAATAAGAGGAAAAAAAATTGGGGGGGAAAAGAGGATAAAAACAAAGAGAGGGGGGAGGGGGGTCATCTCTAAGAGAAAATTAAGGGAATTTTTAAAATTAATTTTCTCGACGATATATATATATATATATATATATATATATATATATATATATATATATATATATATATAATATAATATATAATATATATATATATATATATATATATATATATATATATATAACGGGAAATATATAATAATATAATATAATTTCCCAACCTCTCACGGGTCGGGAGTACGGGGGGCAACAAATGTCCGTGTGCCATGTATTAAACTTGTTTTGTTACACCAACAAGGATCGAAGGATCCGGAGCTGAATGAGATCGAGCAAAAAAAATTTTTAGGAATCAGAGAATTTAGAGCAATATGTTTTGCGAGGTGAATGTAAAGGTCGAAGTCAAAACTTGATCTTTTGTAGAAATTTAAAACCGTTTTTAAGGTTTCATGTTTGCCGAGATGTTTTTTAATTTGTAAAGGTAAATTCCGTTTTAAATGCCATCAAATAGGGAGTTTCAATAAAACGTTTTATACTATGGTTTGTCGATACACCATGCTTGGTCAACCTTACTTTCAGCATCGATAATACCTCTAAGAAATCCGAGTTGTTACTAGCAAAGTTGTGTAGCCAGGGTTAGAGAGTTGGAATGAAAGGTTTTACGATCATAATAAAACCGTTGCTAGAACATGAGTCAGTCCGTTAAATTTTTAAAATGCTTAAGATGTAATCGTTTTCAGCTCCACACCACTTGGTTACTTTATTATATTCTACGACACTATTCCCAACATCGATGAAGAGTTTATATCATCAAAATATCTAATGGAAAGTTCAATCGAAAAATTACCAATGGTTTTTATAATAACAGGGGCTCTTGAACGGTTATTTACATTGTATTACAAAAAGTTAGTCAAAGTTCTGGATAGGTTTAGTCAGTTATGAATTTCATTTTAACCAAGAGTTGAAATATTATTAGGTGCCTTTTGTTACCTACCTACACTGTCTTCCAATACGCTAGAGTCTATCTACTTCAGGAGAGAAAGAGAAAGGAAACCTGGAAAAGAGAGAAGTGTGAGAGAGGTAGAATACGATGCTAGCGATCGTATTTTTTTTTATATATATATATATATACATATATAAAAATTTATTTCCCTTTATATATATATATATATATATATATATATATATATATATATATATATATATATATATATATATATATATATATATATAAGATATATTTAAATATATATATATATATATCTATATATATATATATATATATATATATATATATATATATATATATATATATATATATATATATATATATATATATATATATATATATATATATATCCTTTCAGAAAATCCTTACTTTCATTATTATACTACCAACAACTAAATTGCCATTAACAGTTTAAAATTCTTTTTAGAGAATAAATACCATGAAGAAAGTCAATGACATTTTATACTAAAATGAAGAAACAAAGAAAACTCATTCAAATGGTCACCGCTTGGTCAAAACTACTCAAATCGAGACTAAAAGAGGTCACAGTCTGGTCCAATCTATTCAAATCGAGACAAAGAAAATTTACTCAAATGGTTTGGCCAAAACTACACAAATTGTGACGCAAAGAAAGGTCACTCAAGTTCAAATTTGGTCAAAACTAATAAAATCTAGACAAAAAAAAGGTCTCTTAAATGGGCACTGTTTGGCCAAAACTACTCAAATTGGGACTCAAAGAAAGGACACTCAAGGAATCACCATCCGGTCAAATCTATTCAAATCGAGACAAATGGTCACCGTTTGGCCAAAACTACTCATATTGAAACTCAAATAAAGGTCACTAAAGGAGTCTCCATCTGGTCAAATCTACTCAAAACGAGACAAAGAAAGGTCACCCCTCGACTAAACAAACATATTATATAATATTATTCGTCTTTTAA
>JABUQX010063439.1:0-12500 GCA_015478945.1 Trachelipus rathkii | reverse complement strand
TCTATTGATCTATTGATTCAAATCATATTTTGTATAATATAACACAAAACTTTTATTTATTTTATGTTTTGGTTCTTTAATAATATTTTGTTTTTTACTAAAAAATATACACTCATTCTTTTTATGTTTATAAACTTAAAAAAAAATTTGGCAATTTTACATACTTAAAGCAGTAATCAGTAAATCAGTAATCAAACTGCCTCCACACCCTCCCAGCCCTTCAGTGATCTATTGATCTGTTGATCTATGATCTATTGATCTATATTAATTCAAAGTCATATTTTGTATTACATAACACAAAACTTTTATTTTATATGTTTTGTTTCTTTAAACATTATGTTTTTTACTATTAAAATTTATTTATTTTGTTTTTATTTTTATTTAAATATTTTGTTTTTACTAAAAAATTTATTCTTTTTATGGTTTTATAACTTAAAAAAATTTGCATATTTACATACCTTAAGAGCAGTAAAATCAGTAAATCAGTAAATCAAACTGCCCTCCGATACCTCATACCCTTCTGTGATCTATTGATCTTTTGATCTATTGGATCTTATTGATCTATTGGATCTATTGATCTATTGATTCAAGTCATATTTGTATATCATAACACAAACTTTTATTTATTTTTTTGTTTTGTTTCTTTTAAACATTTTGTTTTTTTTACATAAAAATTTTTATTTTAAGAAATGTTTTTTTTTAAATTTTTTGTTTTTACTAAAAAATTTGTTCTTTTTTATGTTTATAACTTTAAAAAGTTTGCATATTTACATACCTTAGCAGTAAATCAGTAAATCAGTAAATCAAACTACCTCCAGCCATCCATATCCCTCATACCCTTCTGTGATCTATTGATTATTTGATCTATTGATTCAAGTCATATTTTTATTATAATTAACACAAAAACTGTTATTTATTTTGTTTTGTTTCTTTAAAACTTATGTTTTTTACTATAAAAATTTATTTATTTTTGTTTTTAATTTTGTTTTAATATTTTGTTTTTAACTAAAAAAGTTATTCTTTTTATGTGTATAACTTAAAAAAATTTGCAAATTTACATACCTAAGCAGTAAATGAGTCAATCAGTAAATCAAACTTTATCCAGCCACCCTCCTACCCCTTCATGTGATCTATTGATCTATTGATCTATTGATTCAGTCATATTTTTTAGTAACATACCACAAAAACTTTTATTTATTTTGTTTTGTTTCTTTAAAACCATTATGTTTTTACTATAAAAATTTATTTATTTTGTTTTAATTTGTTTTAAATATTTTTGGTTTTTACTAAAAATAATTATTCTTTTTCATGTTTATACTTAAAAAACATTGCATATTATACATACTTAAAGCAGTAATAATAGTAAATCAGTAAATCAAACTGTATCAAGCAACCTCCTACCCTTCTGTGATCTAATTGAATCTATTGATGTATTGATTCAGTATATTTTGGTCTACATTACACAAAAAACTTTTATTCTATTTTGTTTTGTTGTTCTTTAACATTATGTTTTTAACTATAAAGAATTTATTTTATTTTGTTAATTTGTTTTACAAATATTTGTTTTTACTAAAAAATTTTATTCTTTTTTATGTTTATAACTTTAAAAAAATTTGCATTTATAAATACCTTTAAAGCAGTAAATCAGTAAATCAGCTAAATCAAACTGTATCCAGACCTCCTACTTCTGTGATTATTGAACTATTGATCCTTCATTGAGTACAGTCATGATTTTGTTATATACAAACACAAAACTTTTTATTTATTTTGTTTTGTTTCTTTAATCATTATGTTATACTATATAAAATTTATTTACCTTGTTTTTTTATGCACTTAATCTTCTACAAATCCACCTCTTTTATTATACTTGTATCTCATATAATTAGCTATTTTTACATAAGCTTTATAAGCATGTAAATCGTTAAATCAGTAACTATCATACTTGTTATTCTCAGCCACCCTCCTTTACCTTGTCGTGATCTTTGATCTATTGATTCTATGATCTAATGATCTATTGATTCAAGTCATATTTTTGTATACTAATAAACACAAATAAACTTTTTTATATTTAACCAGGACTCTTTAAACATGATGTTTTTACTATAAAAATTTTATTCAGTTTTGAATTACTTTTGTTTTAAAATATTTTTGATTTCAGCAAATTTTTATTCTCGTAATTTTTTTTTTCAAAATTTAAAAAATTGGCATATTTACATACCTTAATAGCAGTTAAATCAGATAAATCACGCTAAATCAAACTGGCCCTCATACCCTCCTACCCTTCTGTGATCTATTGATTATATGTGATCTATTGATCTATTGATGCTATTGGATTCAAGTATTATTTTGTATAACATAACACAAAAACTTTATTTATTTTGTTTTTGTTTTCTTTAAACATTGATTGTTTTTACTTAAAAAATTTCATCATCGTGTTTCATCATGCTTGGAAATATGTTGCTCCACTAAAGTTAAACTCTTAATTTTACATTAATTAAAAAAATTGTGCATATTTACATACCTTAAAGGCAGTAAATCAGTAAATCAAGTAATCAACGACTGCCCTCGCATACCCCTACTTCTGTGTTATTGATCTATTGGATCTATTGATCTATGATTTCAATCCTATTTTTGTATAATCATAACACAAAAACTTTTTTTATTTTATTTTGGTTTTCTTTTAAACTTTTCGTTTTTTTACTAAAAAATTTATTCTTTTTATTTTATAACTTAAAAATTTGCATATTTACATACCTTTAAAGCAATAAATCATAAATCAGTTATCAAACCTACCTCCATACCCTCATACCCTGCTGTGATCTATTGATCTATTGATTCTTATGAACTATTGAGTCAAGTTATATTTTGTATAACATAATACAAAAGAAAACTTTTATTTAATTTTTGTTTTGTTTCTTTAACATTATGTTTTACTATATAAATTTATTTTTATTTGTTTAATTTGCTTTTAAATTTTTGTTTTTAAAACTAAAAAATTTTATTCTTTATTAATGTTTATTAACTTTAAAAAAATTTGCATATTTACATACCTTAAAGCAGTACATCAGTAAATCAAGTAAATCAAACTGCCTCTCACATACCCTCATAAACCTTCTGTGGTCGTATGATCTATTGATCCTATTTTGATCTTTTGCTCTAATGATTCAAGTCATATTTTTGTATTAAAATAACTCAAACAATTTTATTTATTTTTGTTTTAGTTTCTTTAAAAAACATTTTGTTTTTAATCTAAAAAATTTATTCTTTTTATGTTTAATAAACTAAAAAATTTGCATATCTGACATACCTTAAAGAGTGAATCAGTAAATTCAAGGTAAAAGGCGTAATCAGTAAAATCAGTAAAGCGTTAATCAGTTAAATCAGTAAATCAGTAATCAGTTAAAATCAAACTGCCCTCCATACCCGCCATACCCTTTTGTTATCTATTGATTCAAGTCATATTTGTATAACTAACACAAAACTTTTTATTTATTTTGTTTTGTTTTTTTAAACATTTTTGTTTTTTACTAAAAAATTATTTATTTTGTTTAATTTGCTTTAAAATTTTTGTTTTTAAAAATATTTATTCTTTTTTCATGGTTCTAGAAAATAAAATTTTGTAATTTTTAACGAAACCTTAAAGCAGAAATTCAGTAAATCAGTAAATCAAACTGCCTTCCATACCCCATACCCTTCTGTGATTCTATTGATCTATTGATCTATTTGATCTATTGATGCTATTGATTCAAGTCATTTTTGTGAATAACATAACACAAAAAACTTTTATTTATTTTTTGTTTGTTTCTTTAAACTTTTCGTTTTTAGCTAAAGATTTTAATGTGGTAGCGCAACATAAAAAAATAGCCGCATTACACTACCTTAAGACAGTAAATCAGTATTTTGTAAAATCAGACTGCCCAAAAACGTGCATATCCTTCTGTGATCTATTTGATCTATTGATCTATTGATTATTGATTCAAGTCATATTTTTGTATAACATACAAAAAACTTTATTTATTTTGTTTTGAATTTTCTTAAACTTTCGTTTTTACTAAAAAATTTATTTATTTTTGCTTATTCTGTTTAAAATATTTTGTTTTAATTAAAATTTCTTTTTTTTTATGTTTATAACTTTAGAAAAAATTTACATTTTTACATACCTTAAACCGGTAAAAATTCCGTAAAAAGTAAATTCTAAATGTATTCGCTACCCTCCCTGCCCTATCCATTATATTTTTTGGTAGGTATATTTTTCTACTGTTGTCATTCCTGATCTTTATTAAATAAGTTCAAATAATTAATTCTTTGCTGTTGCTGTTCTATCTGCTGTCGGCGCAGTCAGTTGGTGTGGCCTTTGTTTCCTTGGTTCAAGTTAAATGATGTAAGCCACCAATTCACTTTTTCAAACATTTCTCTAAAATATTAATGTTAATTTTTACATGTAACATTGTAATATTGAAAAACTAAAAAAATACATATCATACATTATTTTATTATATTATTATATTATTATTATTATTATTATTATTATTATTATTAAATATTAAATAACCAATATATTATGAACATAACAAAACCTAACACACACACACACACCAACACACCAACACACACACACACACATAACCACAACACACAGCACACACACACTAATTTTGCAGGTTTTGCAGAATAAGGGCCATATGATCAGTAAGATAGTACGATGATATAAGTTAAAGTGTCTCATAATTTATGTGTGTGTGTGTGTGTGTGTGTGTCGTGTGTGTGGTGTGTGTATATGTGTGTGTTGGTGTGTTAGGTTTTGTATGTCTGTAATTATAAATATGATTTACATAATAATATAATAAATAATAAATAATAATAAATAATAATGATAATAATGAAAATATATGAATTGAATAATAATGGTTATATATTTTTTGTTTAGTTTTCAATATTACAATTGTTAAATGTAAAATTAACATCTAATATTTTAGAGATATGTTTGAAAAAGTGGTTATAGATTAAGTTTTGTAGGTGAACGTAATGATATATTAACAGCACCATGACACAACACCAACAATTATCAAATAAAGCCACAGCAAAGAATTTATTTTTTATGTTATGATATACAAAAAGATACTTGAATCTCAATAGATCAATAGATAATAGATCTGATAGGGCGGAGGGTTAGCTGATATCGTTTTGATTTAACTGTTTTACGGATTTACTGTTTTAAGGTATGTAAAAATGTAAATTTTTAAGTTTTAAGTGAAAAGAAAAGATAATTTTAAATAAAACAAAATATTTAAACAGAATAAGCAAAATAAATAATTTTTTTAGCAAAAACAAAAAATTTTTATAGTAAAAATCAAACAAAATAAATAAAAGTTTTTGTGTTATGTTATACAAAAATATGACTTGAATCAATAGATCAATATAAAGAACTTAGATCACAGAAGGATATGAGGGTATGGAGGCAGTTTTGATTTACTGATTTACTGATTTACTGCTTTAAGGTATTGTAATTATGCAAATTTTTTTAAGTTATAACATAAAAAAGAATTAAATTTTTTAGTAAAAACGTAAAGTTTTAAAGAAACAAAACAAATAAATAAAAGTTTTTGTGTTATGTTTATCAAAATATGCTTGAATCAAAATAGTATCAATAGATAATAGATCATAGATTCACAGAAGGATATGAGGGTATGGAAGGCAGTTTGATTTACTGATTTATGGATTTACTGCTTAAGAGGTATGTACAAATACAAATTTTTCAAAGTTATAAATCATAAAGAATAAATTTCTGAGAATAAATGAAATATGAAAAATACATAATTAAAAAATAAATAATTTTTTAGTAAAAAACAAAAATGTTTTAAAGAAAAAAACAAATAATAAAAGTTTTGTGTTATGTATACAAAATATGACTTGAATCATAGATACAAAAGGGTACTGAGGGTATGGAGGGCAGTTTGATTTACTGATTTATCTGATTTATGTTGAAAAATGAATAACAGGTTCTTGCTTTACTGATTTACTGATTTACTGCTTTAAGGTATGTAAATATGCAAATTTTTTAAGTTATAAACATAAAAAGAATAAATTTTTTAGTAAAAAAAACGAAAAGTTTAAAGAAACAAAACAAAAATAAATAAAGGTTTTGTATATGTTTATACAAAAATATACTTGAATCATTAGATCAATAGATCAATAGATCAATAGATCAATAGACCACAGAAGGTTATGAGGGTATGGAGGGCAGTTTTGATTTACTGATTTTACTGATTAAAGTGCTTTTAAGGTATGTAAATATGCAAATTTTTTTAAAGTTATAAACATAAAAAGAATAAATTTTTTAGTAAAAACAAAATATTTAAAGCAAATTAAACAAAATAAATAAATTTTTATAGTAAAAACATAATGTTTAAAGAAACAAAACAAAATAAATAAAAGTTTTTGTGTTATGTTATACAAAATATAACTTGAATCAATAGATCAATAGATCAATAGATCAATAGATCACAGAAGGATATGAGGGTATGGAGGGTAGTTTGATTAACTGATTTACTGATTTACTGCTTTAAGGTATGTAAAATATGCAAATTTTTTTAAGTTATAAACATAAAAAGAATAATTTTAAGTAAAAACAAAATATTTTAAAGAAACCAAAATAAATAAAAAAAAAAGTTTTTGTTTATGTAACAAATATGGATTGAATCATAAGATAATAGATAATAGACTCAATAGATCAATAGATCACGGGAGGGTAGGAGGGTATGGAGGGCAGTTTTATTTTACTGTTTACTGCTTTAAGATATGTAAAAATGCAAATTTTTTTAAAGTTATAATCATAAAAAGAATAAATTTTTAGTAAGAACAAAAATATTTAAAGCAAATTAAACAAAATAATAAATTTTTAATAGTAAAAAAAAATGTTTAAAGAAACAAAACAAAATAAATAAAAGTTTTTGTGTTATGTTATACAAAATATGACTTGAATCAATAGATCAATAGATCAATAGATCAATATATCAATAGATCATGGAAGGGTAGGAGGGTATGGAGGGCAGTTTGATTTACTGATTTACTGTTTTACTGCTTTAAGGTATGTAAAAATCCAAATTTTTTTAAGTTATAAACATAAAAATAATAAATTTTTTAGTAAAAAAAATATTTAAAGCAAATTAAAAACAAAATAATATTAAATTTTTATTAGTAAAAACATAATGTTTAAAGAAAACAAAACAAAATAAATAAAAGTTTTTGTTGTTATTGTTAGTACCAAAATATGACTTGAATCACTAGATCATTAGATCAATAGATCAATAGATCAATAGATCAGCAGAAGGGTATGGAGGGTGGCTGGATACAGTTTGATTTACTGATTTTACTGCTTTAAGGTATGTAAAAATGCAAATTTTTTAAGTTATAAACATAAAAAATAAATTTTTAGTAAAAACAAAATATTTAAAAAAAAAATGGAATAGTAATAAACTTTTTGAAACAAGAAACATAATGTTTGAAAGAAACAAATCAAAATAAATAAAAGTTTTTTGTTATGTTATGCAAAATAATTACTTGTATCAATAGATTATAGATCATATAGATCATGGAAAGGTAGGAGGGTGGCTAAATACAGTTTGATTTACTGATTTACTTGCTTTAAGTATGTTAATATGCAAATATTTTGTTTTCAAAGAATATTTTAGTAAAAACAAAATATTTTAAAACAAATTTTAAACAAAAAATAATAAATTTTTATAGTAAAACATATTTTTTAAAGAAACAAAAAAAATAATAAAACGTTTTGTGTTTATTTATAAAAAATATGACTGTAATCAATAGATCAATAGATCAATACGTCACAGAAGGGTAGGAAGGTGGCTGGATCAATTTGATTATCTGATTTCCTGATAGACTGCCTGAAAGGTGTGTTAAAATGCAATATTTTTTAAGTTATAAACATAAAATAGATATTTTTTAAAAAACAAATATTTAAAACAAATTAAACAAAATACATAATTTTAATAGTAATAAATATAATGTTTAAAGAACAAAACAAAATAAATAAAGTTTTTTGTGTTATGTTATACAAAATACTGACTTGAATCAATGATCAATAATTCAATAGATCACAGAAAGGGTATGGAGGTTGGCTGGATACAGTTTGATTTAATGATTACCTGATTTACTGCTTTAGGTATGTAAATATGGCAAATTTTTTTAAGTTTATAAAACATATAAACAATAAATTTTTATGTAACAACGCAAATATTTAAAACAATTTAAACAAAATGTAATAAATTTTTATAGTAAAACATAATGGTTTTAATAGAAACAAAAGCAAAATAAATAAGAGTTTTGTCTTATGTTATATAAAATATGACTTGAAATAATAGATCAATAGATAATAGATCAATTAGATACAGAAGGGTATGAGGCAATGGAGGGTAGTTTGATTTTACTGATTTACTGAATTAGCTAAGGTATGTAAATATGCAATTTTTTAAGTTATAACCATTAGAAAGAAATAAATTTTTTAGTAAAAACAAAATATTTAAACATAATTAAACAAAATAAATAAAATTTTTATAGAAATATAAATGGTTAAAGAAACAAAACAAAAATAGAATAAAGGTTTTGTGTTATGTTATACAAAATAGTGACTTGAAATCAATAGATCAATAGATCAATAGATCAATAGATTCAATAGATCAATAGATCAATAGATCACAGAAGGGTATGAGGGTATGGGAGGGCAAGTATATCGTTCACCCACCTGCAATGACTAGATAAGCTGCTTTAAGGTATGATAAATTGCAAATCAATTTTTAAGTTATAATAACACTAACAAAGAATAATTTTTTAGTAAAACAAAAATATTTAAAGAAAAAAATAAGAAAATCATTTAAATTTTTTACAATGAAACATAAATGTTTAAAGAAACAAAACATAATAAATAAAGTTTTTGTGTTATCGTAATACACACAAACATCCATCGATCTGCAACTACACACTCACGAAATCAAACTGAATCGATAGATCAATAGGATTAATAGGATTCACTGAAGGGTGGGGAGTGGATGGTGGACGGTGCAAGTTTGATTTACTGATTTACTGATTTACTGCTTTAAAGGTATGTAAAAAAGGGCAAATTTTGTTTAGTTATAAAAATATAAAAGACACAGTAAAAACTTTGTTAGCTAAAAACAAAATATTTGAAAGAAACAAAACAAAGAATAATAAAATTTTGAGTTATATTATACCAAAATATGATTTGAATCAATAGATCAATAGATCAATAGATCATGGAAGGGTAGGAGGGTATGGAGGGCAGTTTGATTTACTGTTTTACTGCTTTAAGGCATGTAAAATGTAAAATTTTTAAGTTATAGAATGTAATAAGTTTAAATTTTTTAGTAAATATAAAATGTCTAAAACAAATAAAACAAATAAAATAAATTTTTTAAGGAAAAAAACTCCACCGGACGAACGACACGGACAACAACCCGACAAAAGTAAATCGAATTAAAATAAAAAAAAAAAAAAAAAAAAGAAAAAAAAAAAAAAATGGATAAAAAAAAAAAAAAAAAAAAAAAAAAAAAAAAAAAAAAAAAAAAAAAAAAAAAAAAAAGTTTGAAAAATAAATTTAAATAAGTAAAATTAAAATAAAAAATAAAAAATTAACTAAAGTACAAAAGAAATGTGAGATAATAAAGGAATTGTTAGAGAGAAATATTTAAAAAAGTATCAAAACTGACAAAATAAAGATTTAAACGCAGAGTATAGAATGTAGATGTTTGATATTAAACATAAGGGAAAGAGCAAACGATATATGCAATTTGTTTTTCAACTTAGGGTTATACGTTGGAGCCAAGATTGTACGTCGATCTGTCTATTGGGGTAGCAAGTTAAAATTGAGGGGGTGAAGATAGATAGTCTGGGCTTATAAGACTTATTGCTAGCTCTTCTTAAACTCAAATATTGGCTAACCTGACCTCTAAATTGGTCTCACCACCCTTAGGAACCCTTAATTTGATCAATAAAAAGTATAAAACTTAGCAAATTCAGAGAAAGTCCAGTCACGACTTCATTTTGCTTGGATTCCTTCATTCTTAGACTTGACCAGATGCGTTCAGAATCGATCCCGGCTTAATGAGCTTAATCTCTAACACCTCAAGCGTATCAAAATATGATTCGACTTATGATAATTTCAAGTCAATGTCGGGATTTACTTTGAATTTCTCTGGTTCCGAACGCCTGCAACATACGTTCATAACGGCTGTCCCGTGTGGTGTGGGTTGTGTGTGGGAGTGGGTTACGAGGTGTTGAGTGTGTGGTGGTCTGTTTAATGGTGACCCCCTGTTAGTGTGATTTTGTATGTTTTTGTTATAGTATGTTGGGTGAAGGTAGTTGTGTTGGGTGTGGTGTTTTTGTTTTTGGGTGTTTGTTTTTTGTTGTGTTCTGTTTGTTGGTTTGTGTGTGGTTGGCGGGTTTTTTGGTGGTGGTGGTGGTTGTTGTGGTGGTTGTTGTTGTCGGCTTTCATGACCCAAAAAACCCATAGACGGTCACCTCAAGCGTCTAAATCTGACGACCTTACGAATTTCCAATCAAGTCTTGTCGGCATTTGACTTGATTTCCCTGTTCCAAACGCCTCACATACCTCATAAATGGCTTCCCTGATCCAAAAAACCATAGACGGTCACCCCAAGCGTCTAAATCTGACGACCTTACGAATTTCCAATCAAGTCATGTCGGCATTTGACTTGATTTCCCTGTTCCAAACGCCTCACATACCTCATAAACGGCTTCCCTGACCCAAAAAACCCATAGATGGTCACCTCAAGCGTCTAAATCTGACGACCTTACGAATTTCCAATCAAGTCATGTCGGCATTTGACTTGATTTCCCTGTTCCAAACGCCTCACATACCTCATAAAACGGCTTCCCTGACCCATAAAACCCATAGATGGTCACCTTAAGCGTCTAAAAATCTGACGACCTTACGAATTTCCAATCAAGCATGTCGGCCATTTGATCTTGATTTCCTGTTACAAACGTCACAATACCTCATAAACGGCTTCGCTGACCCTAAAAACCAGATGGTCACCTCAAGCGTCTAAATCTGACGACCTTACGAATTTCCAATCAAGTCATGTCGGCATTTGACTTGATTTCCCTGTTCCAAACGCCTCATATACCTCATAAACGGGTTCCCCGACCCCAAAAACCCATAGATGGTCACCTCAAGCGTCTAAATCTGACGACCTTACGAATTTTCCATTCAAGTCATGTCGGCATTTGACTTGATTTCCCTGTTCCTACGCTATATACTCATAAACCGGGTTCCCCGACCCAAAAACCATAGAGGACCCTCAGCACCAAAATCGACTCAGCGGGAAACAATCATGCAATCGAAGGCTCGGCTCAGGCTCCGGCTCCGGCCGGCTCCGGCCGTAATAAAACTACGGTTAAAAATAACCAGGAATTCTGAAAAATAATAAAACATTCCAGCATTCCAGATTTTCCAGATAAAATCTACGGTTCTGGAATGCTGGAAAAGGTCGTTCTTGCGTACCCTAATACTATCTGATATTATATATACTATATAATAATACTATTATATATATAATATATATATATATATTATATTATATATATATATATTATACTATATAATTATATTATATATATATATATTATAATATATATAAATATATATATATATATATATATATATATAATATATATATTTTATATTTAATATAGTATATTATATATATATATATATATATATATATTATATATATATATATTATATTATATATATATATATATTAATATATATAATATATATATATATAGTTTATATATATATAATATATATATTATATATATAATATATATATATATATATAATCTATATATATAGTAATATATATATATATATATTATTATATAATATATATATATATATATATATATATCTTATATATATATTATTATATATATAATATATATATATTATATATATATATATATATATATATATATATATTATATATTATATATATTATATATATATATTATGATAATATATAATATATATATAATATATATATATTATATATTATATATAATTATATATTATATTTATTATATATATATTATATATAATTATATATGATATATATATATATATAGTATATATATATATATTATATAATATATATAAATAATATATATAATATATTAATAATAATATATGTAGTATATATATTATATATATTATATATATATATATATAATATAATATTATATATATATATATATTATATATATATATATATTAATATATTCTATATATATATATATATATATATATATATATATATAAATTATTATAAATATATATATATATATGATATATATAATATATATATATATATATATATATATATATATATATATATATATATATATATATATATATATTAATTTATATTAGTATTATATTA
>JABUQX010063438.1:0-24166 GCA_015478945.1 Trachelipus rathkii | reverse complement strand
TGAATCTCATACTCTCTATATATTCAGTTCATCTCATCATTATTTACTCTATCTTCTCATTATATATCATACATATATCAATATCTTTACTATAATATCTATCATATCTTCTTCATTTACTGTCTCTATTATAGTCATTCTTACTCTCTCTCTATCATACAATATTTCTATTATACATTTCTATAATAATCTAATATCATATATACATATACTCTATCTATATTATATTCTATCATTCTTATCTACAATAGCGAATCACAATATTCTTCCTAACTTCCTAGTCGCATGTATCTGCCTTTGAGGAGAGCTATGGTAGTCGATGTTTTCTTACCTTATTCACACAAGCATGTCTCAACCTATAATTCCCAATGTATTCCTACTACTAATTCATGTGAGACTATCCTATTATATAGAACTTAATTGATTCATAAGCTCATATTATTATCTAACGTACATTCACATGGTAAAATATGATTTCTGAGAGGATAACATAATCTTTATTACTTTAATCTTATCTAAATTTCCTCACATAAGTTTTATTTTGTTTTATAAATTATATTAATCAATCTATTCAAACTCCGTGTGTCGGGTCCCAGGGCCTGTCGGTAAAATTATTTTATATTCGAATTTTCCTCAAATCTGGTAGACTATATATATATATATATATATTATATAAGCATAGACTAGTAATATATATATATTGATATATATAGTATATATATATTATTATATAATATTAGTATATATGTAATAACATATATAATATTATATATAATTATATATCTTATATTATATTTTATTTCTTTTATACAGATGGCGTATTACCAGGGTTGAGGGCCCATAATTGGGGTACCATGGCCCCCAACCGAATATTTTTTAGAATGGCTGTTACCAAATATTCTTTTCTTAAGCTACTCTCGATAAAAATAATCGTTCGCCCTCTACACTAATCAAAATGAAATTACGAATGTTGTTTAGGATTGCCAGGAGGTTGCACCATTGGAGAGGTTATATAATCAGATATATAATTATTTCAGTACGCTGGAATCTAGGAAAACATATATTCATAACTCGCTATTCTCTGGTGCGTAGCGTTTTAGAATTAGTTTTTTATACAGGATAAGATGAAGAAGAAACTGTTCAATAAATTTTAGATTATTAAGTATCTAAATAATTTCGTAGGTATGTGATAGGTGCAATATGGCCCTCATTTAGGATCCCCACCCTGGTATTAACGCCACTTAGTATGATATTATATATTAATATTCAATTAATATAATTATATAATATATCATATTATTAATATTAATATAATATATATATTAATATATATATATAATATATATTAATATTAATATATATTATTAATTAATAATTATTATATAGTATATATTTTTATATTATATATAATTTAATTCTATCGATATATATTAATATTAATAGAGATACTTATTATAAGGATATATATATAGTCATAACCAGATTTTGAAAGAGCGAAAGAGAGTAAGCATGAGATTATATAATTCATATCAGCATTCTCTTCATGCCATGAGCGACAATGTAGATGAGATAGACACTTGTGGGCTGGAATTGCTAAAGGGCTATCGAACCGGACTGGTATTTGGAAATAGTTAATAGGCGTATTATATAGATTGGGAAGGTTGTCTGTAGGTGAAGCAAGTTAATTTAGATATTGAGCACCACAGTATATCGGATGCTTAACCATTTCTCTCTCATGATTCTTCGTTGTCGGTCAACACTTAAAGAATGAAAGAATAATGATAAAAATAAGAGCAGAAGATAGGAGTCAGTAAGCTAAGCAATTATAAGTGGTACTTTGAGGAGAGTCAACAGAATTTTGTTATTCAAAAGGGAGTGAGCGTTATCTTGAGAAACTCTCTAATCAAGTGTGTCGAGCCTGAACAATCCTGGTGTTGGCTGTAAACATGGCGTATTAGGGACAGCTAGAAAACAACAATAACACTCTAACATGTCAAGAAGGGGCACAGAGAGGGTGAGAATGAAATGAATGGTTTAGTTTTCCAAAGCAAGTGAGTCTTTGAATGCCGCTCTATATTTAGAGTACAGGAGAGGGAGAAGGAGTATAAAGCAGGAAGAGAGTGAACACGAAGGGAAAGAAAGAGGGGAAATGGGATGAGAGAGTAGCCGAATGAGAGAGATGAGAGAAGACTCAGAGAGTACGGAGAGGAGAGAGTATTGAGGCAATTTCATTGGGTAGAGAGGAGTATTTTAGGCAAATAAGGTAGAGAAGAGTGTGTTAAAATAAGAATTAAAATTATGTAGGATAATGCGCTAGAATTGATAGAAGATAAGGAGATGTTCTAATGTATAGCTCGCTGATAGGAATGCCCAGCAAATGTACGGGGAGCAAAGCATAAATCTCTTTATGCAAATGAAAGAGTGGAGCTTGATGAGCAGTGTATTAAGTGGCAATTAGCATGTGTGTAAACTCTTTGACTCAAACAACCGCATAAGGTTGTTGACAGGATTACTACAATCTCAATTGTGCCTTGATCTATCGGCGCACACAACAAAATGGTAAAAGGAAAAACAGAGGAATCTGAGCAGGGCTGGTTCTTTGTCTTTAGAGAATAACGTATTGCATAACTTAAAGAGAAAAGCCACATTAGGCAAGATCGTTGCCATAACATGACATCAGAGTATAAGATAACTATAACTATCACTATAAAATATCGGTATATATAAAGTAGAAATTTGCTGTAGAAAAATGAGCACGTATGATACAAATAGATAATGAATCATCGTAAGAATAGGCATATTATATACAGTCACGTAAAATATATATACAAGTATAGTTTGAGTAAACAGTTGACTAGAAGAAATAAAGGGTAGTACCTAGATTATAGTATACTAGTAATAGTAAAGGTACTAAAAACAGAAGTTTAAAATTCGAAATAAAATTGTTGAGGATAATTTACTATAAAATAATTAAGTGTCAGAGTATAACCGTGAGACATCAGGTTGATACAGGTCAGTAGATCGACTCACATGTTTAAGGCTCTCACTGTTGGGACACCGCATGTGCGAAAATTATCTTCTGTTCAAGAGAGCGCACAGAATGCACTTATTAAGGAGTATATCGGTCACTAGATGTAAAAAGACTGATAACATATTACTCTGGATGAAAGTTGTGATTTCTTGTAGATGGAAACAATTGAATTATTTTATATATACTAAGTTGTGTTAAAGTATAATATAGTCATATATTAACCTAGTGTTCTCCAACAAGTCCAAACTGTCCTGAATTCAGTAGGTATAAGAAACTAAAAATCATATCATTATGCGTTAGAACGTCAAAATTCAGAGGCCAGGTAAAATGAAGAGTTGCAAATAGTATATAGTAAAATAAATTTAATACACACGCTAGTTTTTATATTTGGCACCAGATAAGAACGAAGAACTACTCCGAATGGTGTATTAACCGACGATGGAGAGAACATTGTCAAAATTACGCTGTCGTGGCGGTCTTCTACCGTGTTGACTACTTTGGAGACGATATCTAACGGCGGCTTCCAAGAGAGAGACTTTATTTTTCTCGCTCCGCTCTTTCGTCTCAGTGTAGAAGTAAGGATATTTCCGCGCGGAGGAAATCACTCGCGTTCCTTGTCAAATATTGGAGAGGTTATGTAAGAAAATTAGTGATGGTCTGGCAACTTGGGGGAGTGAGTTTGCCATATAACTCGCTCCACCAGAGGACAGGGGTATGCCCATATGCGGCGAGCGGATAGCAAGTGAGTGGAGAACGTTGACGCTTTCCCTAAACGTGGCTGCTTCAGGAATGTAATAATATGGAATCAGCTAGAGGAAGCAACGAAAGACGTAAATTGTAGATAAAATAGCAATAATTTCTCCTCAAGGAAGAGAAAACGTCCATTGTAATAAGGATAAGCTTGGAGAGTGAAGGAAGATGAAAGTATCTTGAAAAAAAAAAATAGATACTCTTTGCAATAATTTTAAATATAAGATAGGTCAAAGGTCAGAGGCATCTTGTTCTAAGGTCACTTCTTCCACGTTTATAATTTCTTGATGTGACATTTGTCTTTTAAAACCTGAAAGTTTCTCTATTGTCGTGGTTTTTACAAAAACAGAAGTGTAAACCAAATTTTGCAGTTAGAAATATAAAAAATGATGAATGAAGGCATGTTGGAGGGAGATAATGTAGCCAAGTAACTTTTATTGTTGGACCTTATAAGATATATACAATCAATTATTTACTAGGTTCCACTTTTTAGTTTTAAATACATCACTAATATATTTATATAGCATATACAATCTTTCAAATACTGATGCAGACACCATGTTAATCTAAAGTAAAGCTAAGGCCAAATTAAATGTAGTAAAATCTAGTATATAACAATAAACTTGAAGCCATCAAGAGATAATTAGATCATAAGAAATTAGTAGATTTTTGAAGAATGTGTAAGCGGACAACTGAATCCGAGCTGGGTATTGAATTTGCTGTATGTATAGCCATAAAGAATTAACAATATTCCAAAATAAATATAGACTACCAACAATTATTCTACTTCCTACCCATAGACTTATTATCGCACATACATATTTGTAGCGCATTCTCTGATCCGAAAAAATATAAGATTTAAATGGGTTTTTAAGATTTTGGAAAAGCTAATTTAATTATCCTCACTCTTATGCACTATTGAGTTACATACCGAACATGTGTATGATGCTCAATTTATGTAATTAAGAATTAAAGATAGTACATTTTATACGAGAGAATATCTACTCGAGGAAAAGCCCAATTGATGGATTTATGTAAACAGAGAATGGATTTATATCAGGAAGTAGTAGATAATGTATGACATCTACTAATAGCGTACAAGATATCGTCCTAAAATCATGACAATAGATGAAACAGTATATATTACTTTATACGTTCGATATGATCACTATATTTGACAAATATTTACATCGTCTTGCAAATACTGGACAAATTGTTAGCCCGTGTCATACTGCTGAAGTAGAAAGATCAAAGCTTTCAAATATAATGACTATACCTGAATAACTAACATTGGGAGGTGAATATACTATATTGTGAGGATAGTAAAGACTTACTGAGATATGTGTCCTCCACTCCAAATACATTCTAATATAATTTGATATAAAGACTGATAGGTATATATCTAGGACTTTGCGTCACTATTCATCATAGCTCAATTCGGACTTAGAGCTCTGACGTAATTTATATTAATTGTAAGCAGGTTATCTATGTATATACGCCTTTGATATTTTTTACAGAGGACATAAAACATTGAAGCTAAGTCCGAGTTGAAGGGTGTAAGTACGTAGTTTAGTTCGATAATGAGATTATCAGTGTAAGAATAAGGTGAATGTCAAGTAGTATAAATAACAATTGTTATATAAATTATGTGTTGCATTAATTTTTTTCTTATAGAAGATTTAGTACATAATATTTTGATATCACAGTATACCAGAAATTGGTTAATAGTATTTATAGTAAAATACACCATATTTAAGTATCTCTTATATTTACTTTTGTACTGAATTCGTTACTTTTTCTTTACTCCACTATTATATAACAAATGTCATAGTAACAATATTATAACTTTGATTAATAAAATAATATAATAAATTAATAAGAATAATATAAATAACTAATTAATATAATTAAACCATGATTCGATATATAAAATAATAAGTTATATATATAATAACAAAATAATAATATAATTAAATATAGATAATTAATAAATAATAATAATATATCAATGAATATATATATAATAATAATAATGAAAATAATAATAATAAACCTAATAATAATAATATATATAATATGATTAATATAATTATAATAAGATATTATAAGAATTATATAATATAATATTAATAATAATAATATATCCATAATAATTATATATATATATATGAATAATATATATATAATTAATATATAAAAAATATTAGAATTATAATAATAATGAACGAATTTTTCCATCTCTACAATAAAAAAAACTAATAAACGCTCTACTGTATATATATATTATATATATATTATAATTAAGTATAATACTTAAATAAGTATTATATATATACTTATATTATATAATATTAATTATATTAATTTAAGAGTAAGTTTTTATTTTATGAATGATTTATAGCTATATATATAATATATATTAACTTAAATTAGTTATTAATATATATTAATCTTATAATATATATTAATATATATATTAATTATATATTATAATATATATGAATATATATATTATATACTATATATATATATAATATATATATATTATATATATATATACAATATATATATTTAATTAATATTCATTATATATATATATTATATATATTTATATATTATAAATATTAATGATATATATTATATATACTTATATATATAATATATATTAATGTATAATATATTACTATATGTATATATATATAGTATATAGTATTAAATAATTAATATATATATATATATTATAATTATAATATATATTAATAGTATATATATTATATATATTATATATATATATATAATTAATACTATATAATAATATATATAATAATATATATATTTATATTATATAATATATACTAGACAGAGAGAGAGAGAGAGAATTATAATGATAACGAATGACCTTGTTGTCTGAGTCACAATTATTGACTTAAACGAAAAAGAAGATATTATTTTGTCGTATTTAGAAGTTTGGACACGATAAGAGATTAAATGATATTGAAGTAATTGGATCGCTTGATAACAGTTTAAGTGATTATTAAAATCTTCCCTCCTCTTTCCACTCCTCCTCCTCCTCCTTCTTCACTTCCTTCTACTCCTATTAGAGCCATCAATGCGGGCATTATTAATTAATTAAAAGAGGGGTCAAAGTCTGAGTTTTCATTCCCTTTAGCATGCAAACGAAGAGGTTGATTATGTTATGAATTAGATCAAAGATATTTCTTTTTTATTAGTAACTTTGTTCTTTATTTCTGGTTCAGATTCTTAAAATAGTTTGAAATGTTTATTAATTAATTTTGAAATAGTTCCCAATAGCAGAAGCAAAGTCATTTTATTTTAAAAATCTTCAACCAGACATGAAATGAAGAAAATTATTGACCCATTTCTTCAACTTTTAATATTTGTATTTATTTTGTATTTTTTCTGACAAACCCGAAAATTATTCTGAAAGAAAAGAGGATATCGCCATTTTGGTAACACAAATGGCCTTTTGTTTCAGTTATCGAGTAAGCAAAAAAAAAAGAATGTTATGGGAAATACTAACTTAATGAGAAAAATTACACTTAACCAATTTTTATTTTTAAATAATTTTGTTTAGAAAAATATTTTATAATAAATAAGAGCAAATTTTCAAGAAAACCGTATCGTTATTTATGGACTGCATTTTTTATACGTTACGTCTTATTAATAATTAATTCACTATCACGAAATTAATAAAGCATTTTCTTTCAAAGAAGAAGAAAAAGACTTGATTTAGAAGAGTATCATTTATAATGTAGGAGAATTGCTTTCATATATAACAATTATTCGTTAATCCCATCTTCTCTCCATTAGTATTCAGCAGAAGTAAAAACCCGGAAAGGAAAAGTCCGGCTTCAAGAATTTCAACTTAACAAAGATATTTGATCCTTTATATATATATATATAATATTATCATATTATCTTGTATAAAAATATACATGATTATACTATTATATATAATATATATTATATATATATATTATATATATATATGATATATATATAATTATATATAGATATATACTATATATATGTATATTAATGTTTATAGTATATATATTATATATTATATATTCATACAAGTATGTATGACGATAGAGGCGTGTGTAAGAATAAATGCTGTCAAAAGTGATTGGTTTAGTATTAATAGCGGAGTGAGGCAGGGTAGTGTGTTGTCTCCGGTTTTATTTGTATATGGATAGGGTTATGGAAAGAGGAATTGAGATGTGGGTGGCAGGGGATGGTGTTAGACATGATCGGGGAAAAATGGAGAAGAGAGTGGAGGGTCCAATACCTATTATATGCGGAGAATTTGGTTTTGTGTGAGCGAATCTGAAAAGAGTGTTAAGGATTGGAGAGAGATGTTG
Organism: Trachelipus rathkii; assembly: GCA_015478945.1. Classification (NCBI taxonomy): domain Eukaryota; kingdom Metazoa; phylum Arthropoda; class Malacostraca; order Isopoda; family Trachelipodidae; genus Trachelipus; species Trachelipus rathkii. The sequence continues at coordinate 16,000 of JABUQX010063438.1, read as the reverse complement.
GCAGGGTTTTATGTGCGTTGTAAAAGGAGACGTTTGAAAGACAGCGTTTGAAAGAGTAAGGATTGGTGTGAGTGGACAGTCCTCGGATGTGAATGATTGTTAGATGGTTAGCAGCTTGGAACAGTGTAGATATGGTTTAAATATTTAGGATATAATGTTGGATGAAAAGGAAAAACGGATGAGCAGAGTGTAGTAGGAAACTTGTGAAGCAGGAAGGTGGCTGGTGCAATTAAATCCTTGGTGATTGTTGAAGGGACTAAGTCTTGGAATAGGTTTTGCGTGTATGGATATTGTTACAGGTCTGTGTTATGTATAGTAGTGAAACTACTATGGTCTGGAATAAGGGTATGGATCTAACGTAAAAGCGTTCAGTGGACAATCTTAGGCGTGATTAGGTGTGAAGAGAAGTATTTAAAATGAGGAATAAACGCGGTTATTGAGTTGTGGGCGTGAGAATGCGTAATGACGAGAAATAAACGAGGACATTGAGGATGGGTTTAGTTCATATGGAAGGATGGATGATTAGTTGGTTGGTGTAAGCTGGATGATATCTGGGCAGTATGTTGGGAATCAAACCAGCCTGGTGAGATGAAGAAAAGTGGGATTGAGTCATAAAGATTGCCTAAGGGCGGAATGTGAGCTTTGCAGAGCGAGAAAGAAAGTCCATACTTAGGATGCGAATGGCGCGGTTTGTGAGGGTATGATATTTATCTGAACCCCACATCGACAACAGATACCACAGCGAGGCTCGTCGCAGTCTAGTGAGCCTGAGTGTGTGGATTTTTTCTGATTGCAACGTTCTCACTGGGGGTATATAAAGGGATGGTTAAAGGGCGTGAGGGGCTTTCTTTTCGACTTTGCATCCTGTTCTTCAACTACTCTTCAGTTTCCAGTGTAATGCTACGCAGCCTTCCCCCAATATATAATATAATTATAATATAATTAATAATAATATATAATAATAATATAAATAGTTAATAATGAATAATAATTAAATGAAGTATATTATATGTATATATTAATCTATATATATATATTATATATAAATATATATATTATGTTATATTATAATATTATATATTATTATATAATATATAATATATATATTATATTTATATATATTTATATATATATATATATATAATTATATTATATATATATATATATATATATTATAAATATTATATAAATATAATATTATATATATTATATTTAATATATATATATATATATATATATATATATTATATACTATATATATATATATATAGTATATATTAATATATATAATATATATATATTATATATATATATTATATATATAATATATATTATATATATATATAATCATATATATTATATATATATATATATACTTATATATATATATATATATATATATAATATATAGTATATTATCAGTGGCGGCTCGTGGTCAAATTCTTGAGTAGGCAAATAAAATATATTAAATATATATATATATATCATTATATATTATATATATATTTATATATATAATTATATAGAATATTATATATATTTCATATAATATATATATATATAATAAATAAAAAATTTTTTTTTTTATTCTTACTTAATTTCCATAAGCGCGTCAAAGTAGGTATATAAAGAATTACAAAATAAATTTTAATTCATTTTTAATATTGGTTCTAAGCACCTTTAAAAATGCCTTTTTTTTATTTAACTTTCGTTTCATATACATTCCTTAACAATTTCTTTAGTATTTCTATTTGTCTCCGTTAAGTAACTTTATATTATAGTATATATTATTATATATATATATATATATATATATATATTTTATATATATTATATATATATATATATATATATATAGTATATATATATATACTATATATATATAATATATATATAATATATATATTATATATATAGACAATGCAAGAGAATGAATAGTGGTAAATATTTGAATTTTTAACATTTAATTTCAATAGGTCTACAACACTCGAAAAAAATTTAGTAATTTTTAAATAAACTTAGTCGAATATATTCACAAATTTCCCGTAGTTTACAAAACTAAACAGCTCATTTTATTAAAACCACAAAATCAGTAAAAAAATAATCATGAAAAGCATGATTTTATCAATAGAACTGCCACGCACATCTTTATTATAATACGAAAATATTGCAACTGATCTGACTCAGAGGCAATCTGTATCGTAGCCGAATTTGAGTCATACGTGTTTTCAGCGACTCTAACGTTGAGTCAATATTATGGCAAGAGGCATTATGAATCATAACTAAGTCATATAAGAGATGATCATTAGATAAATAATTATTATGAGGTTAATATTTATAATTATGTTATTATAATATTTTTATTATTATTTCTTGCTAAAGAAATTTGAATAGGAATTATTTAAAAAAATGACTGATACTGACTCGTTAGGCACATCCAATGTTGCCTTGCCCTAGAGAATAGGGAACTATTTTTTTGACTCCGAGAAATTAACAAATTGCACCGATCGCTACTATTAAAAAGGATCGAGTAGAAACTGTTTGATCCGGCATCTTAAAGTATAGGACTTCGAAGAATCATTACTATATATATATATACTTAATATATATATATTATATATATATTTATATTATATATATATAATATATATATATATAGGTATATATATAATATTATATAATTATATATATATATATTTGACTTTTTAATATTTTTTGGCTTACTAAGGCAAAAGTAGGCTTGCATTCATGGAGAAAGCGCCACTGATATATATATTATATAGAAATAAACTTAAATTATACATAAATGTTATACAACATATTAATGGGAACATTTCTAATGATAGTTTTCGTGAACATTCTCAACTAAGACTTGGCTATCAATTAACTTGAAAATTAGAGGTATAATTAACTAACTAACAAGTAATGTACTTAACAAGGCAAAAAATGCTAGTAGCCATAGTGAAATTAAAAGATAAAGTACCCATGAATTAAAAAATTAATAGTTTAAATCATGGCTACAAGTCAGTAATCCTTTCCGGTTCCATCATTTGAAATAATACTTTTACAGAGTAAAAATTGAAGTTAAAAACATTGCATATTCATTTCAAGTCTTGAAATTATTTGTACCCTTAGATTCTCTCAAAAGCTCACTAAACTTACTAATCAAATTTAAGGTGAACATGCTATGACAAAAATTGTGGCATGCACATTGCTCAAGAGACCCTGAGAGTCTAGACCAGTGAGTCATAACCCATGACCAGCAGAGAGGATTTCATTCACCCACTAAGAGATGTCAAATTGCTAGTATTTTAAATTTACGGTCATGAAATCCACCCTCCAAACTGGTTTATACCTAAAAATTTATATTTAATTTTGAACACTAGTCAACACTAACAATAATTTAAAAAAAAAAATTTAACCTTTGATGAAGAAAATAAAAAAAGGGGTTGTCAACTACTGGTCTTGACTACATAAACATTCATAAAATAATTAAAGCTTAGGATATAATATAATATATATATTATATATTAGTGAGCTGCTAAAATTTGAGCTGCAAAATATATAGTATATATATTTATATATTATATATAATATATACCGTTGGTTGTACATAGGAAAAACCATTATAAAATCTATGGAGTAGAATTGGAAATCACACCTGTTATATGACGACATTATACATAAAGCTATAGATATATATATATATTATATTGGTGAGCTGCCAAAATTTTAACAACTGGTTCTCTGCTTAGTCATAAGTTAACTGCCAGTTCGCTTTCATGTTTAGTAAACTAGACAAAAGTTAACTACCAGTTCGCGTGAACCGGTGCAAACACGCTCCAGCTCACAATGTATTATATATTATATTATATATATATATTATATAATATATATATACATATATATATATATATATATATATATTATATATATTTATATACTAATATATATATATATATATATATATTATATATATAATATATATATTAGTGATGTTTAAGTCGTGGTTTCTTCTCCTTCGATCTTGTGAACGAACGATATTTTCTTTTTAAACTTTATACACAGTGGATGAAATTCCTTAATGTTAATGTTGCATACTAAAATAAACAAGGTCGGGAGAACAAGTAGGATAATTAGCATATCATTTTAAGATCTGTTAAGTTTCTATTATATTTTATATTATTTTTTTTCATTTTTTAAATAATGATCAACCTTTGAATGACATTTAAATCTATAAAATCGAATTCATAATATATTATTTAAGATAATGATGATCTAGGTAGTATGATTGTGTGTGAGGTAAAAATTTGAGGCAGGGAGACATACACAATTCAAATACATTGAACTAATAGCAGTTCTCTTCCATAATGATCTTTATAATCATGTCTGTGATTAATGAATTAAAGAATTGATGACCGTAACTTATTTGCATATGAGTAAATTTCACATTTACTTTTTAAAAATGACCATCTTTTTTTCTTGAGAAACGTCAGTTTTTCAATTGTGGGTAAAAAACGGAATAAATTGCGCTAGTATTATCATTTGGAAACAGTATTGATGGAACTACTGCTATGCTGAAACTAGGCTTATGCGACAAAACAAGTAGCATTTTTGTCTGATTTGGAATTACAAAGGTAATTGATGATAAAGCTTAGGTCTTGCAAGGTTTTCAGTGAAAAATAATTGAATTAACAACACGTTCATACAATCATGTATATGAATTATTACGTCAAAGACTAGTAAAGTACTTTTTACAAAAATTTTAAAACCAATCACCTCAAAGTAGACCTCTGTGAAGTTTCCATAATAATCTAATGTTCCCTTCAGTGTCAAAAACAACTATATTCATTTTACCAAAGCAGGCATAATAATTTAATAAAAGTGTAGGATTATTCCTTTTTCTTTCATCACGGCTAGACAATTGAAAGCAATACCAGAAAAGAAATTATTCACATGTACTATAAATCTACAAATGTAAATTCAAATTTATTTATTTCAAAAAACGATAAAGATAGAATTTTATTAATTCATTTTATTCTCCATATTATTTTTAGAGTTTTGCCTCATTTTGATAGAATCCTTTATTAGAGTCACTTGTACACACTCGTTTAAATATAGTGGAAAGCAAACATTTGACACTTTTGACATATGAAATATTTAAAAACTAAGTTCGAACCCACGGGCATCGTCCTATTCTGGGTTAGGAGTACTCTACATCAATTCTACCTAGGATAGGACGATGAATCGCAACCCGTGCCCTTTGCATGCGACTAAGTTAGTTTTAATCGGATAAATAAAATAGAACAACGAACATAAACCCGACAAACAGATATTTGAACCACTTAATAAAAAACATATTTCTAAAACATATGTAAAACGACTAAGGAGAAAAAAAATTTACTAGTTGGTTTCCAAAACGATCCGTGCATGGTAGTGTTGAGAAATTCGTCACAAGAGGAGAAAAATAAAACACATAATACACCTACCCCCAAACTTCCTCCAAGTTGTTACCTGGGTGTAAACCAGTTTCTTCTCTCTTTCCGGCATTAATTAGAAGTTCAGATTCCAATGATGTCCATCCTGAAAGTCTCAATACTTCCTCCTACAGAAACATTAGCTCCAAGTTGCTCTAGGGCACCAGCTGTCACCTATTTGTATTTCATATTTCACATTTTAGTAATAATGTCCAAGATGAAAACCTCTTTCAATTTCTTAAGTTATAATTGATTTAAAACATATTTTTATTCAGATACTTAGATTTAACGATAAAAAATAATTAAATATAGTTCCATTATGATCTAAATTAAGAAAATTTCCTTTTATAAACTTTCAGCATTGAGAAATACATTGATCTGCTGCATTTAAAATTGCGATTGTCTTAAAAATGAGACGATTTACTTTAACAAAAAGATAATTATTTGCTATACTAAAGGCGTTTCTAACGGTTTTATAGCAGCTTAAAATAAATTACCTGCTGAGCTATAACTCCAATAGCAGAGAGAAGAGGTTCAAATATTACATGAGCTTCAAGGAAATTGGCACTCTGTGGCTCTAAATAAATTGTGGTTGGTTGCTTTTGAGAATGGAAAGCATTGCTGTTGGGTTCATTTGCTTCATCGAAATCCACTTCACTACCTTCACTTAACACAGGCAAATCTAGTCCCTTAAATAAAATTCAACACTTAGCACATAACAAAATTACTTGAAAGTATCTCAAAACATTCAATTGTATGTAACATTTAGGCATTTGTTTAGTTGTTTGACATAAGAGTGAGATATAACTTTAAAAATGTTGTATATGGGTGAAGTAAATAAAAAGCAAAATAAAAACAAAACGTATCATAAAAGCTTGCAACTTAAAATAGGTCATTGAACTCAGAAATTAAGCTTTAAAATGAGAAATGAATGATTTAGACCTAGATATATTTCACATACTTTAGCCATACCTGGTTAAATGTAACAGTGTGCTTATTAACTTGATTTGCATGTTGATTATGTTCTTGTTGTCGTGCCATCCATTTATAGAAGTCTTCTTTGGGAAGGTGTGACTCGAAAGTATCTTCATCTGTTGCACTCATCAAAGACTGTTTCTCAGACTCTTCTGCGCCACTAACTTTAGAACTAGATTTTAGTCCAAAGACCGGTAAAGGAAACCCAGCATGATGAGATTTATCAGATTCAATATTGGAAAAATTTTGAGTTTTGGGTGTAATATATTCTGCATGATGATGGTGTGATGAATTTTTAAAGAAGTTAATAGTTTCTTCAAAAACATTCCCAAAGTTCAGAAAATGAAATTTTCTGTAAAAGAACAAAAAGAAACAAATGAAATTAAAAACTTTCACAAACTGACCATAAAAATAATAAAAGAGGACATCCCATTGTTAAGCATTTCACCTTCTAAACTATTAAGTACTAAGAACGAAAGTAGAGAAAAATAATATTGTTTTTACTTGACGGGTGATTCATGTGAATTTCGATGATGTATTGGAAGAATCGCTGAAGCTGTTGAAGATCTTGGGGCAAAAGATGGAAGCGGCTGCTTAGGAGGAAGTTGAGATGAACTAGAACTTATGACTCCATCTGTGACCTCGCCTAAGGATCCTATAACATCACCTTTTATCTCTACATAAAATAAAATAATTATTTTAGTTTAGCAAGTAAACAAATAAAATGTTAAAAAATAAAGAATTGAAAGAGAGATTAAGAGGGAGGAGTTTTAAGATGACGATTTTCGTAGCAGTCTTTCATTTAAAGTTACAATGTTATTTACATCAACATAGGAAAATATTCAAAACGTTACATACACTTCCATTAGACGATAAGACTGTAAGACTCAATAGAGGTCAATCTACTACACAATACTCACTACTAAGCAATGCGGTGCAAAAAAAAAAACATCTGTAATGTTAAATATTAATTTACAAATATGACTAATAAAATTGACAAGCAATTTTCAAAAGCTATATGTTTATGTTTTGTCGTCAATCACTTCCGTATAACAAAACAATGACAGATGCATAATCCGGAAAGAAAAAATGAAGATCATAACAATGTGTGTAGTGTCAGGAAACTCATTAAACATATAATAATAATAATAATAATAATTAATATATAATAATATAATAATAATAAATAATATAATAATAATAATAATAATAATGTTCAATAACGCTAACTATTGTGTTTTAAGATGCCTTCAATTTTTCATATGCAGAAAAATTGAAATAAAATCAGGAAGTTAAAACTTGTTTCAATTTAAACGTTTCTTTTTTCTTCATTTTTGTATTTTATTATTATTATTATTTTTTAATGCTTGATACAAATGATATACAAACAAATTATTATATTATTATTATTATAAGGCTTAAATATTATCCAAAATTCTTAATATTTCCTCACTTAATCGGCAAAATAATCGCAAAAATTGACGACGACAACTGAGAAAAAATGCCTAATTTGGCAGATGACGATTCATGTCCCCATCACTAATATATATATATATATATTATATATATATATTTATATATATATATATATATATATATATATATACTATATAATATATATATATATATATATATTATATATAATATGATATATTATATATTATATATCTATAGTATATAATATAAATATATATTATATATATATATATATATATATATTATATATATAATATATAATATATTATATATATATATATATATAATATATTATATATATATATTATTTATACTATTAGTATTATATTATATATATATATATATATATATATTATATATATATAGTATATATATATATATAATATATATATATATTATACACCTTTCACAATGTCTGCAAGGGACTTTCTTTCTCATTCTGTACCAATGAGCTTTTCTCAACGTTTTGCTGGAGTTTCATTTCTGGATTCGGAATGCAGTGGGTCTGAATGAGATGTTCCCCTGAGTAATTAATAATTAGGCACATTAGTAATAGATGTTAGTGAAGGTAGTTAGGTGTTAGTTAGGTGTTAGTGAATGTGTGTGTTTTGATGGTGCAAGAAGGAAATAGGTATTTTGGAGATGAATTATAGTAAGGAGAGGTAATGCATGGGTAGAGTGAGAAATTGAAGAATGATGGTAAATCTGCAGGTATAGATGAAAATTTTGGTGAAAGATCAAGAACGGAGGGCGAGATGGTGATTGATTGGATGTTGAAGTGTGTAATTAAACGTTTATGGAGGGTATAGCTTCGAAGGATTGGAGAGCAATGATAGTTTACCCTTATATAAGGGAAGGAGAAAAGGGAATTGTAGAAATTATAGGGAATAAAGTTTATTGAGTGTTGTAGGGAAGTTACTGCTAGGTATTTGGATGTTGAAAGGAGTGCCGTCGAGTGAAGCTGACGGACTGGTTGGTGAAGAACAAGGTTGCGTTTAGAAATGGTAGGAGGATGTGTGGATCAAAAATCTTTACATTGAAAATCAACTTGAAAAGAAAAATGAGTGAGAAAAAGAATAAATTATATTTAGGTTTATGGATTTCACAACAAGCGTCTGATAGTTAGGGAAAGCTTGTATGCAGTTTAGTGATTAATTGCCTGTTGAGGTGGTAGGGCTTCTGAAATGGAATCAAAGTATCGTATGCATAGTGAAGCGTGCTGTAGAGATAAAATGGGTGTTCAATGGTGATTGGTTTAGGATTAATAGCGGAAGTGATGGGCGGGTCTGTGTTATGTCTCCTTGGTTTTCCAAATTGTATATGGATGGGTTATGAAAGAATTCCAGTGGGATGCCCCACAATCTCGCATAGAATGATGGAGAATGGAGCAGGAGGGAGGGCTTGCCCTACCATTAGTATTGGGATGATTTGGATTCTGTTGTGGCGAATCTGAAGAATGTTTTTGGGAGGATTGGAAGAGAGATTTGCAGGGTATGTAAAAGGAGGGTTTGAAAGTAAACGTAGAATAAAGTAAGGTTATGTCTTGGTTTGGTGAGTGAGGACAGTCCCTCAATGTAAGGCTATCTTAGATCATTAGCAGCTGCAGCACGTATCATCAAGAATCGCCGCTACTTGTGTTAAATGAGAAGAACGCATGATGAAATTGTAGTAGGCAGTTTGTGAATGGCTGGCAAGTTGCTGGTGCAATTACAATCGCTGTGAATGTAAAGGGACTTCAAGTCTTGAGTGCGGCTAAGAGTCTACATGAGGGTATGTTAGATTTACCTGTGATTATTGTTGGCAGTGAGGACTATGGCTGGAATAAGAGTATAGACTAAAGATTTCAATGTGTTCAGATGGACAATCGTAGGGCATTGCTAGGTGTTGAATGATTATTAAAATTGCAGGAATGAACTAATTAGGAGAGCATGTGTGGTGCATGAAGAAAGGGTAAATCGAGGATAATGACAAGTATGTTAGCAGATGGTTTGTCATGTGAAAAGATGAATGATAGCGGTTGGTTAAGCGGATGATATATTGGTATATGTTGCGGAACCGATCCGGCTGGAGACCAAAGAGAAAAGTGGATTGATCGGTGAACGAATTTTGAAGGAGGAATGTACGCTTTGGCATAGGCGAGAATAAAGGCATGATAGGAGAGAATGGCCGGTTTTGTATTTTGGGCATGGTTTGGGCCCACTGGCCAGGGGATGACCCACATTGACATTACCATAGTGAGGTCCCGTCGCGGTCCCATGATGCCTCTAGGGTGGATTTTCTGTCTGTGACGAGCTCTCACAAATTAATGGTACAGAGGAGGGTAAGGCTGGGCTTTCTTTTCGAAGTTTGTCATGTTCTCCTACTGCTTTTCTTTTCCGATGCTTGTACAGCACCATACCCCCATCTTGGGGCAAAGAGGAAGGTGAAGAAAGAAAGAAAAAGTAATAGATATTACGATATTTGCTTGAATACTTTTCTAAAAAGTATTTTCTATTTTCTTCTCAAAAACTCCTCCCAACTTTCCAATTCATATATTTTTTTTATATCTAAAAGACATCAAAATTATTTAACATAAATTAAAATACACAACATCATATGTCGCACAACAATAACGAAGAAGAAGATTTGCGAGGCAAGGAACAGCGTTTGACCCCTCTTCCCAAACCTAGTAGCAATTACCTAGGGAGTTCCACTTCCTAGAATAGTTTAGACTTTTAAAATATCTTACTAAAAGTTAAAAGTTAAAAAAGCCCCAAACTTTTATAATATAGTTATTGAATTTAATATAGGATTAATTATTTATTCTTTAATTATAATAATAATTAGTACTACTCAGTTTTAATAAAAATTCCTTTTTATCAATATTTTATATTTACTAGTTCTTATCATTAACATAAATATTGAAATATCAAACTTCCTTTAAAAATTTTTGTGAATAACAAAATAATCTTAATTAAATATATACTTCAATATGATTATGAATCGCGCCCGATCAGACCCATTATACAAGCAATATATATATAATTATATATAATATAATATATCATATATAATATATTATAATATATATATATATATCTATATATATATAAGTTATATATATATAATTATTATATATATATATTTACAACAGGCGTATGAATAATTGTACCTATATGTATATATATATACGTATATACAATATTTATATGTATATACACTTTAAATCCGGTACTATACTATACTAGTTCATATCTATATATATAATATATAAAATATATAATATATTATATATATATATACTATATATAATTACTATATATATATATATATATATATATAATACATATATATATATTATATATATAAAACTTTCATACCTTATTGGACGGGATGTTAAAAATTATGTTTAAAAACTTGTTCCATTAGAAGTGGCATTTGTGAGGCGACTTTTCCCATGCCGACTCAAAACTACAATTCCCCTTAAAAATTTAAGGAAGAATAAATGAAGCATTAAGAAAACAATACAAAACTACCATGTACCACAATTAATGTAGTAAAAATAAAAAAAAAAAATAATTTTTTTCCAAAAATTTTCTCCCTACTTCTCCTCTTTAAGCGGGGTAGGCAATCAGTACTACAAAAAAGGAAATGAACACAAAAGACTGTCTATAAACTGCATTCTCATTTCATTGCAAGATGCCACTATGGTAGTTAACTCTTCCATTATTTAATTAAAAACCAATCAGAATGTTTGAACCGTTTCATAACCGTATGAAACATTTGTGTGTTAAGAAGAAATAAAATCTTAACATCTTGTTCATTTTTTGTTTAAATATTTTTCTTAACCTAAACTCAATAGAATTATATCCTTTTTTCTGCTTTGATGAGTTTTTGAACCATTCATTTCCGAACAAATGGGTATATAAAATTTTGCTTGTTAATGGTTATCTGGTTTACCTTTTTAAAAGCGTTGCTGAACATAAAGAAATTTTCAAAAAATGGACGGCAATAATAATAATAATAATATAATCATGATAATAATAATAAATAATAATAATAATAATAATAATATAATAATAATAATAATAATAATAATAATAAATACCTGTCGAAGAGTTGCCAACTTTGGAAGAAACTCAAGATTAAGATTGCTTTCTATGTTTTGAAGTGGTGTCTAGCAATACGTATCTCTTGAGAAACAGTTACACAAACTTGAGCCCGAGGATTCTTCTGAATTGTTTGATAAGAGGAATTAGCTTAGAAATTTGTTTCGGCAAAAAATATATATTTTTGATGAATGAAACGAAACGCTGATTTATTATTCTGTCTACGCGGCGCTTTATATACGTGATCCTGTTTGGATCTGAGCAGATTGAGTGGCGCGTACGCACGTCCTAGTCTTCAGATCGGAGATCTTGGTCCTCTAAATCAGATGGTACGTACGAATACTAGCCGCGCATAGCTCCTTTCTTTCAGATACGTGCTATCTGCTGTACGGCTTTCCTATTACGAGCTAAGCTGATCTCCTCTGTGGCGGATTTTTTCGAAGTTCTCTCCGCTATGATCTCTCCATGCAGATTTGTGCTGTCCTTCGCAAGCGCGTACTGTAGGTGCGGTCGTGTGGTTATCGCTTGCGGTCTGACTTGTGATCCGGGCGGGATGCCGGGTGATGTTGTGGAGCCGTGTTGATTGAAGCTGCCTAATCTGACCCTCTCCTTAGTCGTTGGTCTTCCAGTCTTTTGACTTTTGTTTTGTTGTTCCGGATGACTCTAATGCACTTCTCTCGGATTGCTTTATGACATTATATCTGTAGGTTTTGCTCCTATACGTGCCGTCTTTGCCATGTGAGAGTAGTATCTGTGATAGGATTGCGTGGGTTCTGACTTCCAATTAGAGATGTCTCATCATCTCCGACGAGCCTCCATCTATCTTCCGCCGAAAGGGGCAAATGCTACATCGATGCGTACGTTAACTAAATAGTGCAAAGACTCAAGACACGAAATTTAAGAGAATGTTGGGAACACAATGACTCGTCTGGTGTTCCTCATAGGTTGGAACGACGCGGTTTGTAATAAAGTAAGAGTCTCATAAAACCATTGGAGAAGACGCTCCCCGCTATCTGTCAAACACTGGAAATGAGGTAGATGGGTTTGGTAAGGAAGAAGCATAGCGAATCGTTGCGACTTGTGCTTGGGATTTTGGGTAAAAGAAAATCTTTTTTGGGAATGTTCGCTTTTGATGGTCAGGTTTGACAGCGGACATCTAGATCTAAAGTACCTTAATAGACGTCCGAAACCCCTTAAAGGGAGAAATTTGTGTTAAAAAGAAAAAAAAAAGAAAATAAAGGATAACACTTAGTTTAATGTGTGCTGCCAGTGTGGTTATGAGTTTGTAAGTCAGAAAGGAAGCTTATAAAGAGACACAGCTTTGCGCATCAAAATATAAAATTATTTAAATGTGCTGGCTGTGGCTATGAGGTAATCGGAAAGGAAAGGCTTTGGAAGAGAAGAACAGCCTTCCGAGTAAGCATGGAAACCTGTGCATAGCAACAACATATTGAGAACGGAATGAAGGGCGAAGCAGATGTACTGTTATGGGAACTAAAGGACAATCATGATAACGTGAAACATGATAAGAGTGGAAATTAGTAGAGAGGTCGAAAAAATTATGTTATTACCGTGTTATTGATTGCAGGTGGCGTGTTCCTTATTCAAGGCTAAAAGAAACCTTGAGCATCTATAAAGTAGAAGAGGAAACCCCAAAGTTATTGGAGATGTTGAGTTAATAAAGCAAAATAAATATTTTGAATGGAAATAACTTATTTATGAAAAAAGAATTAAGGCGTACGGTAAAATGCAAGTGAAAATGCATTAGTCTTGGGCGAACTTGCAATTCTGTCGAAGTTATGTTTCCAATTCAGCAGGTATGTTCGGAATGATTATAATTACATTATCCAAATGGAATCTGAGAAAAGAAAAGTATCAAAATTTTCATTACACTATATAAGTAATATGGGAAAGAAAAAAATCCACTAGTTCTGACATAGAAATCTGTTGAGGACGAGCATACCGTCGATGTCCATCAAAACGGTAATATTTCATCCCTTTAAAAAAAACAAAACTTTGCAAGAGAAGTTAATATAAAATCAAAAAATGAAAAATTCGTACAAAATAATAACATCCAGAACTTGTAATCGTAGCCTAAGGATGCTGAGAGACGGATGAAGGTTGTAAGTATTTCTCTCAGCAGTATATTGGAATGACTTTGGAGCTGAATATTGTGCTGTTCATTCTGTTCTCAATAAAAAACGTAGAGAGCCCTGAAAAAAGAAGAAAAAAAAAGTAATGCTTGAAATTAAGGGAATGACTAGTTATTAGTGATTACAGTACAATCTCGAAGTCTTCAACTATATCATGAACTTTTATTAGTTAAGATTAGAATTAAATTTATGTCACCAAATATCAAATAATTTAGAATTGTAATTAAAGCGGAAAATTATAAAGTAGTGTAACAAAGATAAATAAATGAATGGATAGCTGCTGACTCATGTTGAATTTTAATTTTTCCCTTTGTAGTTCATAAACTAATTGTCTTTGTAGCTTCATAAATACCTAAGTTTACTTGTATTACAAACAACTAATTAGTGAAATGTTTGATTTATAGAATGTTTATAAAGAACAAATACAAATTATTATGTCAGAAAGTTGGCAATTATTTCTCACCAGGAAAGTAGGTATATAACATACTAGTACTCGCAATAAATTGAATCGGCATTTTGTATTACTAGTCAAGAATATACTAACTTATAATCATAATTCTGTAGAATATAGGTTGAAAGATAAGCGTCACCTTGCTCAAGAGTGCACAGATGAAAGCAGTTAGTGTAACCACCTGCAATCTAATCCCCCAACATTAATATTATCGAATTAAAAGAACATAGCTCTTTCGCTGAGAAGTTACAGGCTGTTACCTTGATGCTAGAACTGTGATTTTTATAAATCTTCGCCTTTTGGCTGTTGAATAAAAACTCTGAGGGTAATCTCTTAATAATAGTCTTCTCTTCCTATCTTGTTTACTATTTCTTTTTCAAGATAGTTAATTTTCACTTTAAAATTTACACTGGAAAAAATAGTACACCACTTAAAATCACATATCAAATAATAGCATAAAATAAATAACGATTTCCATGAGCACAGATTAAGCCCCAACCAGGAGGCATCCACCATTCCAAATTAGCAACTGAAAAGAGAAAAAACTAACAACATAAAAATGTTCCGAAGTCTAGATTAGAAAAAAAGGGCAGCGAAAAGAATATTGTTTATATAATTAAAGATTCCGAAAGGTACCGTATGCTACAAATTACTTTATTGTTTAATGTGAAGGCTTAAGTTTCTATTGATAAATATAAATTCTTTGATTTAATAGAAACGACGTTGAAAATTCACATAAAGATAACACTAGAACAGAACCAACGCGCGTTTTAACAAACCATTTCTGGAAATTAGATGAGAAAATGGAGTACCAAACTCGCTATACACTATTCGACATAAAGAGGAAGTTTTGTAGTTTAATGGATTTTATGCAATAATGAACGTTTCGACATTAATAATGAATGTTTTCATATTATGCACATTAAGACCCCTTAGTTGCCGGTGGAGGACCAAACAGCTGATTCAGATTTCTAAATTCGTATATTTATGTTATTAGGTAACGTGTGCATCAATTTACTGGGATTATGTTCCGGTTATGTTCTGTTTATTATTACATGTTCCAATCCTGTTCCGTTTAGTCCACTAAATTTTTATCTTGTTGGTGAACAAGCAAGTGATGTATATATAGCTATTTTATATATATATAGGATAGTATTAAATATATATATATATATATATATATTATATATTGATATATATATATATAGTTTATATATATATTATATATTATGATACTGCTTTCTTTCTTTCTTTTCTCTCTTCCCATACTGGAAGTAGAGGTGGCGCTACAAGTCATGGGAAAATGAAGGCAGTAAGAGAGAATATGAGCAGAAAAGATAATGGAACTAGATTGAGTAGCACCCCAGCCTTACCGCCCCT
>JABUQX010063437.1:0-12500 GCA_015478945.1 Trachelipus rathkii | reverse complement strand
ATAAAAGGTTTATTATTGTTATTGAACCCATAATTGTGCATAGTAGTAGAATAAATCTGAATCATATAAAAATAAATAACAGATTGATGCTCATTACCAATAAATAGTATCGAGATTTTTGATAAATAGTTGGAGAAAATAAGACAAACAATCAAGAATAATAGTAAGACAACAGTGACTGTTGATTAGTATAGGACGTCAAAGTAACTTACTGACGAAGAAACCGCTCATCCCTGAAAAAGTATTAATCGAGCTGCGGGGCATCGATAAAAATATACACTAACCCACTTATAAAAGTGGATGTTAGGAGGGAAAACCTCCACGGTCTCTCTCAAGACCTAGAAAAATTCCATACACAAGCATTCTATACACAACAAAACTGAATGGTTTAGCAAGAAATTTTGACAAATCTTGTGGACCTCACAGGAGTGCTAAAAAACGATCCAAACTCATTTCCATTGGTACTCTTCCCAGTCTCAGGTGCCTTAGAGAAGTCGGGTTCGTCGCAAGCGTATGAGACTGAATCGGACTTTAAGAAGAGCTCCCAATAAGAGGGTGGAGAGAAAAAAAAATAAAGTTCCATGGTGTTTCGCTTACTTGATCAATATACCACAACATTTTCGAGAATGATGCGAACTGTTTACCCTAAAAAGGAAGCCAGCTACTTACACCGAAATGGCTTGCACTAATTCAGGCCTTACTTACAGGCTGCCATTACACTTCAGACTGTGGTGTGAAAAATATTTTTTTACGGATAGATACATCATAACTTAGGGATCGCTTTTATATACCTATCACACTCATTTGCCTATCTCGGATTTTCGTCTCAAATCCCTCTTTATCTTCCAAGCCATTACATTTGGATTACTCTCTTAACAAGGGGATAACGAAACGTTCACGCATTACATTTGGAATGATGTACTCATACACTCAGAAAAGATGAAGGAAGAAGGGCTATCTCTCCTTTTGAAAAGGTCAAATGAAAGATTACAAATATATTACACACATACAAAATTAATTATGGCAATAAATGTCATAAAATTAGCAGAAAAGTGAATTGAGACTACCTAGGCATATACCGATCAGACAAGTTGGGGATTCGCAGAATGAGGATAAAAATCAAGGTAGACATAGATACCACATAATACCCAAAACATTCATAAGACATTAAAGATTATCTTAGTGAGCAAACTTCGATGTTCTATAGTCGTCTCTAACTAAAAGTCAGATATCAACTCATAACATTTATATAACCGCATCCAACTCTTTTATCACAATTTTAAAGGGAAAAGCCATATATATGGGACCTGTGATATAATATCATCCCTGGGAACCGCCTTACAGGAGAAAAAGCTTTTTAAGACAGCAAAGAAGCCATAGAAACGCCCAATTTACACTAACTTACTCCTTCAGCCACTCCAGCCCTGTTCGACATCATTCATTACACGCCACCATAATATACCCGCCGCCGTGCATCAGTCATTATTGTCAACAGCCTGACAAAAGGAGGAAAGCTCCTGGAGTCGCCTTTCTAACAGTAAATCATTATTTATCAGCCATGGAGCGGACTTATGATATGTAGGAAAAATTGTCTTAGTGCTTCTGACGAGCTCTTTGGAAAAATTATGGATACTTTCTCGCTAATCGACCTATCAAAATATTCACTCAATCGCGGGGAATTATACAAAGATACAAAAAAATAATGGACAATAAAAATCTTTAATTGGTGTCAAAATGGCGTCAAAAAACGAGGCAGTTTCGTAACTTTCAGGCCTTCGGGAGTTTGAATCACGTAAGATATGACAAATCCATTTAAGGTGAAAGTTATTTATTAGATTTACCAACTGGTTGATAATAGACGAAACTTATGCCATCTCAATGCAACAAGATCATTTGCAAAGTATTGTAAAAATGGAAGGGGGGAGGCTAGCGTAAACCACGTACCTCCCTAGTCCAACTGTGATTGGTGTATCAACCGCAACCGAGTTTCGGCCAATCGGATGCGAGGCTAGAAAACCAATAATAGGAAGTGAGTGATCAATTAACATACGAGCGTACACCTGCCTCATAGAGATCCCGTCTCCGAGTTTAAAGAGACGATTTGCACAGACCACAAGGAATGTAGCCCGTGCCCAAACCATAAAATCCCATGAAGGACCGACGTTAGGACCTTTAAATGACCATAGCGCACATACCTTGAATATTTCTCATGGGAAAAATCCTGACGCAGTAACAAAAGGGGTGAGCATAGGGGAAAGAAGAGCATTAGAAAAAGAGAAATTAGTTAAATTTAATAAAGAAATAACTGAATTGAAAGTAGATGAATTACGAGACATTTTACCTATAAACACACACATTAATTTGATCCGAGATTGCAACGACGCACATTTAGAGCTGATTAAGCGCTTTAGGAGGGGGGAAATTGATTATATAGAGATAAGTAAAGACCAAAAAGATGATCCATTTATGTATTTTTTTTCTGATTAATTCCATAAGAGTTTTATTTGATTCATTAAAAACATGGAATTTTGCAACTTAAAAAAACAAAAGATACATTTATATGTATTGACATATTCATTACAATTATATAGCTCGTGTTATCTATTCCTAGCTTCACAAGGTCGCCCACCCTCATATCAAGGAGATGACTCACTTACAGGACACCTCGGGATTATCGATGTCTCACTGTCTAAAAGCAGCTTTTCGTATTTGATAAGATGCATTCGAGACAGTTATTAAAGGAGATGATTAAGTGATCCTGTGCCCAATGTCAGGCGTCTAAAAATTGGCTCACAAGGGAATCCAATCCATTTAGGAAAATACAGGAAATAGATTTCCAAAGAACTGAAGTAATCCATGTCGATATTTTAAAGCTCCCTACCTGTCGGGGCTACAAGTATCTCTTACCCCTGTATAGATCGTTACTACTCACCTATGTTGTGGGCTTTCCCACTTAAGGACGCCTCAAAGGAGACAATTGTTCAGACTTGATAAAACCAGGCTTATTCCCCCACTGGTGGAATCCCAGCCGAATAGTTTCAGATAACGCCGCCAACCTTATACATTTATTTGAGAGTGTGTGTAAGCTGTTGGGGATCATTCACTCCATTACAGTTAAATATAATTGCCAAAGTTAATGCGGGAAAAGTAGAAATTTGATCACAATATATTTCAACAGCATTTAGAAACGATGCTGGCTAAAAATCCAACCATAAAACAACAGACTGGTTAGGACGTATTAATAGCCTTACCATTCGTATACTTATTCCGCCAACTGAGGATCGGCCTCCCACTACTAGAGGAGTATTAGGGTAATCACCAACCAAAGTAAGCTAGTCATCAATGGGCAAAACTTAATTCAAACGATACCTGACGGTCTTATCAGCACTAACTGTCCTTCCAGTTGGGTAACCATAAAATCTATACTATAATCGAATTAACTTTATAACATTTATCAAGAGAGCTAATCAGAAACTGATGGCCAAAAAACCATTTAGCCCTATAAAAAAAGCTAGATTTGCGAAAAATTTCTCGCAACATTTTTTTGCCAAAAAAATTTTAAAAGTAAGCCGAGATTCTACTTGTGGAGATGTACTAAACAAAAACAACTATTCGGAATGTTAATCAGCAAATTTATCACTAGGCCCCTATCGTATGTAGGTAATAATAAATTTATACTAAACAGCTCACATTATATAATGCTCTAATGGCTTACATAAAGGGATACACACTAATAAATTCATTGCTATTAGGATAGAAAAGACATTTTAAAGAAAATGTGTGTTATTAAAACAAACTTTCTCCTACGAAAGCTCCGTTCATTCACTTCCTTTCACATGTTCCTTAAAAATAAAGAAATAAATCGTACTTACAGGAAGCTTAAGGATTAATATTAGAGGAAGTGAGAAGGAGGACGACAAATGTGAGAAGTATAGCTCATTGTATCGGTAGAGAAATACGAGGATAAAAGGGAGCAGATGATGGGGAAATAATTACGTGTTGAACATATTCGATTGTTAAGGATGTAATTATTACCCACCATATTATGTAGATTATCTTTACACTCTACATCCTTTTATCCAGAGTGAGTTTAATATCCACCTTTATTACTTCGTATATCCACTTCAACTTAGTATATACATTTCGATCGGGTGATTCATTAAATATAAAAGGAAGTGTTTCATTAAAATGGTAACCTTTAGATGCATAAAACCAAAATCTTGCGGCATCACTTTAAAGATATATGCTAAGATAGTATATACCTGTCAACAGCCAGTAGAGTCACATAAACCAATGGGCATAAAAAAATATCCACCAAATGAATTATAGAGCAATATTTATGTGTAAGTCATTAAAGCACATATTTCTGTGCATGATCACATAAAAGGTGGACCATCATAACTCTTGTTGAGATGGGACTACTCTTGCCCATATCTCGATCGTGTACACATTCATAAGACCTTATAGGTGATCTTTCTTCTCTTATTGAACAATGTAATAAAGGTGATAATTCTCCAAATAATTTAATCTAGATAGTAAGGATAATCATGAGAACAGTTCTCTTTCCTACACTAACTGGTTGAGGAATGCCTAAAAATTGAATGAGAAGGCGAAATAAGTTGGAGGAGTCGTGCGTATACAGTCTGATTGAGAATGTCAGTCCCTACTCGCGGTCTTTTTCGAGCAGACTCTAGAGTTTGCAGAAGAGAAGGATTTTAGCTCTTATAGGTTAGTAGAGGGCAGTGCCGAGAGTTGATCTCGATAAATTTAAAGTAAGTGCATTACGGCAGTATATACAAATTGAGGTGTTAATCTCTACGATTTAAAGGTGCTTACTGAATTGGAACCTATATATTCATTGTCGATGAAAAGGACAGTTGTCCGGGCTATGATAATATCATCGTATCCACCTGATTTTAAAATAAAGAAATAAATAACTTGATCCATCTCTATGTTTTGAAAACCGTCAGGATTGAATAGGGCCAGTAATTAAAGATTTAGATTAAGATTAATTGATTAATGTTAAGATATCGCTTTGATGTAAGGTTCACCAGATACAAGTACTAAATATTAGAGTATCGTTGGTTGTGCTTGTACAGCTCTTAAGTACATTTTTTTGGTAAAATCAGAGTACTTGTACTGTGCAGTATTCTAAAACCTAAGAATCAGTTTGCATAATCTACCCTCCTACAAATGTGTATCCTGTTTCAATTCACACGATAACTTGTACTTGTCTTGTACTTGAGCCTTTTGTAGGGCGGTTGGGTACTTGTTGCTTGCTGGGTACTTGTTCAAGTAACTTTTTGGTTATGTTTTAAGAACTGTGCCGCGGAGATAAGGTTTTTATTTTATACTTCCATCTCACTCTCTCTTCCGCTCACTAGCTGAACTATCTGATCCATTATTATAATTGAGCCAAAGAGCGGGGAGGTTATATTGAAATTTCTAAACTCTCTACACACTCTCTAGCATTGTGGTAAATAGAATACCTCAATATATGACTCGATTGGTACATAATAGTAAGTAATAGGGTGAGGGATATACATTAAGTTATTATACCATAACCCTCAGTATTAGTATCCTACTCATAAGTATATTACTAAAGAGGATATATATATAGTACTGAGACTGAAAGAACACGCATATATCTTTAGTGACATCTTTTACCCGGTTATATATATTATATATATATATATTATATATAATATCATTATTATCATTCATACTAACCACAGGTGCTTAACATGCACCGGAAACAGAATATTTACACTAGAAGGACCCTATTGCGACGAAGGTTCGAAAAAGGTAAAGATCCATGGCACCTATCAAAGCCACCTTTCTCCAAATCCCAGTCTGTTAATATTGCCGTCAGAAAATCCACCTGGTCCATTTACTGGTCCTCCAACAAATCCTTCTATCATTTATGCGCTCATCTCGCCAATGTCCGGTAGTTAGGTCAATCCCTATTGGCTCAGAGTGAGGCCGACAATTCCATTAGGAACACGCCTCAGGCAAGACGCTGCCATTTGTACTCCTATATATTTTTTCAACACACATTTTCAATACGCTGATTTCCTAAATATGTTATTATTAGTTTTCTTGTTAGTGCACTTTTCCTCCTGGATCCCCTGCCAAAGTCTCAATAGAGTTCATTTGCGTCTACTCCGAGATCATAATACATTAAATAATCAGGACAATTAAAAATCTCACATCATTTTCTCTGTTCCATGGACATCATCACTCAGCTTCTCCAATTGGCCGAGTGTGCCCTCGAACACACTCAACCTACTACACATCCGCTCCTCAAACCAACCCGCAACTTGATCATGCCATCCTTTTCCACAGACCCTCAATAGCTCATTCTAATCAGTTTTTCTGTACTTTCATATTGGATTTATAACACTTTTTATCCTTTTTTACTGTTACCTATCTTTAGCGATATTTCTGACACTTTCAATGTATACCGTATTCTTTCTGCATCTTTATCAATTCTTATCCTGACACGCCCTAAGATTTGGTGCGAGGTCGTGAAACACGTATTAATGTATTTCACTCCCATTTATTCCTCTGTTATTCCCAGACCATAGAGTTCCTCAACTACTATACATTTATAAACACATGTAGACAAACATTACCCTCACGCAAAAAAACCCTAAGCCTCAACTCAATTGACTTAGCTTTCTCTATTACATACCACCAAGGATTATTAATTGTCCACCCTCACCACCTAATCCCTGACAATTCTCAGCAACTTTCATGTACCTACTACTCTAACTCTTAATGGCAATCAAGTTTACCGTACCTTTTCATCCCGTAACATTATATATCCTCAAATTATTTGAAGTCGTGTCACTTGTTCAGTATATACTGCTCACCTATCTAGCATAACTTCCACCCGAGAGCTGTCCTTACTCACAACCACATGACCTTACTCCTTATAGACGATAATGGGTACTTATCAAAACCCATCACTTCTTTACGACACCTCAGCCTAATCTTTACCTATCACAATGCCTTCATCAAGACTCTCTTCAGATTTTACCGACCACAAAACTCTCATACATTCACGTATGATAAGTATAATACGCTATTATACCTGATGTAGTCATTATAATACTCATATCATGGTCTATCGTCTTAATTTTGAGACTTTTAATGAATCTCCCTTATATATAATTTTAAAATTATTTTATAAATTATATAATATATATATTGTATCATATTACTATATAATTATATTTATAATTTAATTAATTAAGAGAAAATCAACGCATCTCGAAGAAGCCAGGCATGTAACTAAGAAACTTTAACATTCATCTACAGGAAAATAAAAATAACATATTTGTATTAAGCAACAATTTTTATATTATATCCGCACAAATAAAACAAATAAAAATATTTTATTAATTTATTAAACTATAGATATTTCTTTAATAATTAACCTTTAAGTTTTCATCATATTTGTATGATCACTATTTCAAACTTTTTACTGATTGAATTTGGAAAAGTGTATAACAAAGGCACAATGTTGGTTGAAGGTCTTTATAAGAGTTCGTGTTGGACAGGAAGATCACTATGCCATAGATGTTGAACCTTTGCCCAGAAGAACACTTTGACATTATCTAGGCTTTATAGAATAATCACCAATTCAGAATCCGAATTACATGGATTGTCCAAACTGTTAATGAAATGAGTTAGATCTCAGTGTGATAAGATATAATCAACAAAAATGTTTGGGAGGAAAGTTTTGGTATTCTTAGAACGTTGGTACGATGAGCGTGTATCTAGGGCTCGAGAAGGAAAACTGGAATATTTGGTGTATTGTTAGTAAACTATCAGTTTAGCTGTCTCTCTTTATGATATTAGGGTGGTTAGAGGATGTCGAATGCGGCAGATCGTAAGAGTCGGTGGTAGCATTGAAACACATACCCGTCATGGATTGGGAATATACTCGCTCACCCCTCAAAAGAGAAAGTATGTGTATTTAGCTATTTATGTTTATTTGCAACAGGTCGTATAAATAGATTAATAGGACGCTCTATGACAGGTGTTAGTGATATAGGTGTTGTGTATTGTAAGTGAGTTACTGAATCTGAAAGACAATGAAGCCTAAGCTGATAACTCTGCGAAAGTTAAACATTTCAATGGAATGGTATTTTTAAGAATATTAATAGAGTCTCGTACACGCTGATTCTGGGTTATTTCCTATTTGAGCATGAGTTATATACTGAGATATACTTGTAATCTGAAAGACAGGTGGTATCGCAACTTCTTTTCGAGAGTGTGCTCCTCTGGTCTCGCGATCAGTAGTCCAAATGCCTTCTGTAATGGTGGATTGAGTTAATGACATATTGCTTAAAGATAGTTAAGAGCTGGTTAATGTTACTCAATAAGGTGGCCAGGACATTTAGTGTTTTTAGAAAACTCTAGAGGGATAAATATGTTTGCGTGTAGCGCAATTATGTACTTGCACTATATATGGATATAGTTTGGTTTCTTTTTTATGTCGATTTCGAGAGAATGCTGTGAAGTGGTAGAGTTTGAGGAGGCTGGTAAAGACATATTAGGAATAGGTAAAAACTGTGTATTTCACTGCGGTGAGTCTGATTAATTAAAATTATATGGTATTTTCATGTAGCTGTATATAGTTATTTTAGTTACGATGCCTGGCTCGTGCGTTGTGTAAACAGGGAGGGGTTGAAAAGTAAAGCGAATAGATAAGCATGTAAGGTTAATGGGGGATTGTAAGTAGGGACAGTCCTCGGTGTGAAGTTATTTTGGATGGTGAGCAAATGAAAAAGTTCTGAAGTTTTAAATATTTAAAGGGATATATGTTGAATGAAAACGGAAAGCTGATGATGGCAGTTAGTGTGATAGGAAAATAATGTGAATGGCTACTTAAGGTGTGACTGGGGGCTAGGAACAGTTAAATTCGTATTGGTGGATGTAATAAGCGGGACTAAAGTCTATTGAGTGTATTAGGGTCATTACATGAGGTGTATGTTGTTACCCGTTGTTATAAATGTTTATTAGTTAGTGGTGACTTTATTTGGTCTGAATAATATGATGGTTAAATTGAAATCTAAATTTAACAATATTAATTATAGGTGCACAATCTTATGGTCGTGTTAGGTGTGATAAAAAGAAATGACAATATAGAGGATATATATGAACGTAATTAGAGTAGATTGTTTTGAGTTGTGGAAGAATGTGGTTAAATGATGAAGAATAAATGAATAGTAACGTATTGAAATGGTTTGGATCATTGTAGGAAAGGTATGGATTTGATTATCGTTCTCGAATAAACGGATTTAATAAGTGGTGAGTGATAAATTGGGAATCTACCGGTAATTGTAGAGACCGAAGCAAATAAAGTGGATTGAGTCAGTAAAAAGTGTCTGAAGGTTACATATACAAAAGAGAAATTGTGAGTTTTTGGCAAAGGTCCGAGAAAGAAATGGTGAGCATAACAGTAGATTGTTAGTGTGAATGACGGGTTACTTATAGGTTATATTGTGAGCGAAGGTCAATGGTTTGTATAGTCACTACCTAGGGCCTCAAGGATGAAACTCATCAATACTATTGACTGAGATTATCAATAGTTTGAGAGGGATCCCAGCGGTTCCAGGGGCTCTCTTTTTTCGGTACATTCCAGCGGCTGGATTTCTCTCTAGACTGGCGACGAAGTTTCTCACTTATATTAAGTTATATATATGGTGGGCTGGTAATTTAAAGGTATCGTGGTGGCTTTCTTTTTCTATAACTTGCTCTTCGTTTCTTATCACTATTTTATATCTGTGTTCTGGTTGTGCTTTTACGAGCAACTCATACCTCCTAGTTCTTGGAGTAGAAAGATGAGTGATGGTTTTGATGATTCGATAGAATGATTGATCTAGATTGTATGTTATTGCATGAAAGTTATAGGTATATTAATGATTATTATACTTAATTTATTATTTCAAATTATATATAGGACCTTTTCCGGTTTACGAATCAGAAACTATTAATAATGATTTATATTTATTTAATATAATTTTATATATTTATTTTTATTTATGACGCTATTGATGCAAATTATCAATTTGATTGTTAGATCCTATAACTAATATGATATAATTAGTGAATTATAGTAGTTATTAATAACTAGGACATTAGCCTCATCCGGTTACTTTGAAGAAACAACCGGTAAAGATATAAATTCTAGACGTGAATAAATATTGGATTTTATGATAGATATATATTAAGATAAATTAATTATTTTATATGTAATACCGTTGAAAGTGAGAGATGAGTAGAGGATAATGGCCATGTGAATCCCGAGAAGAGTTTCAGGCATGTAACTAGAATACTATAACATCCTTACAGGCAATAATAAAAGTATACATATATATTTTGATACTTTTTCAGGCATAGTATTATTTTTCATATCGTATAATTGGAAGCGACTTTAGATAAAGATGGTCACTTATTCATTCAATAATTAACTTAAAGTATTTACTCATAATAAACTCACATTATAAAATATTAGTAAAAATCTATTAGACCTGAAATATACGCCACGGAGCTGCCTGGACTTGGACCTTGAAGACTGAACATTAATAGCAATATAGTCCTCCAGCAGAGAAACAAAAGTTCACAGGTTTCATATAAACAATGTATTTTGATAATTAGGAGCTGGTTAAGGAGGACAGGAAAGTCAATATTATTTTTTCTTTTTATATCTTTTAGGGTTCGAGCCACGGAGGACAGAGGAAGGACGAAGTTCCCCCGTTCGTCCGCTCCCGTGCTTACGGGCGAGACCTTAACCCCGACTATCCGAGGCGCGGGGTGTGGTGGCTGTGTTTAAAACTCGGACTGCAGGGTGGTAGATTGAGATCTACGTTAAAAATATTATAAGGGTGTTCTGGCCAACAGGTGTTGCAGCCGTTGTTCTCTCGTTTCGGCAGAGCGGTGGGCCTCATCTACTCAGTCGCGGCTATGAGAGAAAGCTTTCCCGACACATCTTCGAATTCCTCTGTAAACACACATAATTACACTTGTCCCGTCTCCAGACGGTTTTTTAACAATTTCTCAATTTTGGAGACCCAACAAAGACTAAATGTTATTATTAAATGGTTTTGTTTGTGTATCTCCATCTCTGGTTGTGTAATTTCACATGTTTGTTGGTGTTTTTTAGGTAAAAATGTTTCTTTATTGTATATTGAATTATTACATCACATATCTCGACTATTTAATTCGATTTATTCCTTGTAGATAAGAGTTTTCTAGTGTACATTGACTGCCTATCTAACTGTAATATTTACGGTTTAGGGTTCATCTCGCGCCTACGTGAATCTGCTAGATAATTTCTGAAATACTAGTACCTTTACTACTATAGGTTGTGTAAATTATATTATATAGGTTATATATTATTTATATTTAGTGATTGATTATATATAAGTATGTTACTATATAGTTACGTGATGAGCTAGAGTAGAGGTCTTATTTTCTAGACTGAATATTATATTAAGTTTTCTTATGTTTACAGATATAATAATATAAATAAATATTTAGACTAATTATAATAATGATATGGAATACAAGATAATATAAGACAGTCTAATCGCTAAATATTCCACACTATATAAATAATATTTTAAATTTATAACTTCAAATAATATTTTTATACTAGAATAATATTATTATTGATATATAATATTATAGGTATATTCTTATATTGCTATTCTATGTCCTTCCATTCCGAGATTGGTTACCGTACACTTGTTAAAATAATCGTTCTACCTATTAAATAATATGTATTATTGAGCTATTATATAATAATATGAGGAGTAGTCAGTGTGAGTAAGATACAGCGTAATTTTCTGATTAGAATAGTATTAAAGTAACTATATACTAACATACTAATTATACGTAATTATCTTCACTCTCGACGCATCATATATTAATTACTTAACTATAATATGATATCATATAAATACACATGACCATAATACAACTAAATACACATCGTATACTACAGATAAAAACTCGTAATACGGACGCGTATTACTAATGATAGACTAGAATCTTGATGGAGTGAGCCCGCTTAATCACATTTACGGAATCATATCGGGTAACGCTACGCTATACCTCGTACGGTCATCATATATAGATCGATAAATTAGGTTATCATATATATAAAGGCCTCCATTGCACCTAAGGTAAATAGTGATTAAGTATAGCCGTGTATGTGAATTCCCCTCTCATTACTATATCATATTAGCACATAAGTTTTCACAATATAAATCTTACTATAATTGTCTTTCATCATCGTGTACCTCAATATATCTATTGTCCTACAAAATCTGATCATTGTCAGATATGGGATAAATGGAGCCATCCCATTATGCGAGGATTGAGTGAGGGACTCAGGGGGTTGATGAAAATTTGTTGGCGTAGAGTAGAGGATATAGTGGTTAGGATTGGATGGTTATTTATTATTGATTATATACTTATCATTA